>VZTU01034696.1:14289-28093 GCA_013400835.1 Zapornia atra
CCCCCCCCTTTTTTTTTTTTAAAGTCAAAATGATTTAACAAGTTTATAACTAGTTTCAGGACCACTAAGCCAGGGTTATGGCTTAAATAAATGGGCTTATAACAGGTCTCAAAAGGAGATATATATTTGGACGTAGTTCCATTATTGTCTAATTCCTGGGAAGTGATCACATCAGAAATCATGCTACATGGAAACCAGTTTAGACAGATAGCTTATACCGAGTTACTTCCCTTCGGAGATATGGGGTCAAATGGAGGCTTTTATGGGAAAATATTTTAAGATTATTTTTGCTCATAATATGTGCATTAAGTAGGTATTGCACCCCTAGTAATCTTAAAGAAGTACCAGCAGCAAGGAGACTGAAGTTCACATAGCATATCCATGATCAGAGGACATGATACCGGTTAAATCACTGGCCATTTAACTCTGTTCACCTTCCCTCTGTTGATTTGCTGCTTTAATTTCCTAAATTTGATTTCTCCAGTGATTTTAAATTAGCTCCTCTTCAACTTAAAAAAAGGCTAGATTGTCAAGCTTTCAAGCGAGTTTGCTGACCAGAAGAATCTCTTAAGAGGCTCACAGTAAATCCAGTGGAACAGTGCATTTTGTTTAAGTGCTTGTCATTAAAGGTTGGAGTGCACAGTAGACTTGAAAAGAGTTTGGAAGACTGATTCAAGTAGGAACATTATTTTTCACATGAGTGCATCAAGAAAGAGCATAAAGGGTTATGAGAAAAAATTGCAACCATGGGAAACAATCGATACATGTTCTCATCTCTTTTTAATTAACTTGACTTCTTTTTAGTTTTTTCATTTACACACAGTAAGGCATACCTTGGGCCCCACTGTTTTGACAACAGAACAAGGAATTAATTTATAGCAGTAATTCTGCCTATATAATAATTATTTCACTGAAACAGGAAAAAAATATATGAAGACTTGAACAACAAGGAAAATAATTAATCTAGAATGAGAAGGAAGATATCGATGGTTGACTGACATGAATGTTTTTGAAATCCACTGAATGTCTTTTTCCTTCCTCTTGGTTTACAGTGTCTGAAATCAGTCACTAAGCACCATCTTTTCAGCTTCTTCCTTGAGAAATCTTTATGATAAAGCTGTGAAGTCTCCAGTATAAAGCTTTACTCATGGAACTAGCAAAAATCCTCCCATCCAAAATCAGGCGCATTCACCGGCACTGACGATTTCTGGTACAGACCTGTATACCCGAGAGACTGTAACTCCCAGCACGGCATGGCACAGCACAGCAATTACCGCTGGCGTGGTTGAAGGAGCTTAGGCTGTTGCTCTGTGGATATTAATCAATGTTGCTAGTGGGACAGGCTTGACATGTCCTCATAGGCAAAAATTTCCTTCCCCCTCCTCGTCTACTGGCTGACTATTTTTTACACCTACCCAATGGTACTGCGACGCCTGCCTTCTCCTTCAGGCTTGTGGGAGTGATAGATGTGAGCAGCGCGAGAAGCTACAGAAGCAGCTCGAGACAGAACCACATCAAAACTGACACCGCAGCCAATGGTTTTCACACCAGTGCCTTCAAGCTGCACTTTCTGCCTCCCCAGTGGAACTCCTCATAGCTGACTGCTGTTGATAAGTCACTTCTGCCTCTCCCCCACCTCCATCCCTGCTCCTCCTGCACTTTGAACAACTATTGCCTCCTTCCTCTCCCTCTCCTTCTCCCTCTCCCTCTCCTTCTCCCTCTCCCTCTCAGGCCTCTGCTTTCCCATTCCCCTGCTCACCTTCCCTGTCTAGTGCTACACAGTGTCTAAAGGGGATAAATATTGCTAGCCATGCCAGCAGGTACCTCTCTGGCTGTGCAAATACACAATCTTCCATTGCAGTGCCTCTTGCCTTCCTTTCTCTGGTGATCTGTGATTGCTCATTCTAGCCTTTAGCTTGCCAGTAAGCACAGGGGTTAAAAGAAGGGCATTTGGTTTAATGTGAAAGCCATTAAATATTTCCCTGTTAGTAGAGCAGCTAGTTAGGTCAAACCCTACGCTTGATGGGAAACACCAAAGCAATTGGTGACTGATGCTGTGTATTTGTGTGCATATTTATATAATGGCTATTATGGAATTAAAAGATCTTTGGCTTGTATCTAGGTACATACACTGGTCAATGATTCAGATTACGAGACTTTACTACGTGACAAAGTATGCAGAACTTACAGACTGTGAAATGGGTGGATTTGTAAATCAAATGAATTTAAAATAAATAATTTTAAAAAATTTACCTCATCAGGTTCGCAGTCTTCCCGCTTTCTGAGTAAGACAATACACCTGTCTCTCAGTTTTTAACTGAATTATTTTTCATCATTTTTATCTGACATAATTCCTGCTTTGCAGCCCTTGGTTCATCCAGTGAATCAGTCAGTAAAACACAAATGATTCAGTGGGACAGACCCTCATCCAAAACAGTGGGCTGCTTTTGTTGACATGATGCCCCATTCTTTCTTGCTATCCAGTTTAGATATATGATGTACTGTATGTGTCTGTCTAATGGGTACTTTGTGCAACCTAAAATAATTTTCAAAAGCCCATTTGTTTGTATGTTATGGGGTGGTACTGTTATAGCAGTAGTGATAATGATAAAGCTTGATATACTATGAGCCCTTATCAGAGATTTTGTCACCATAAAAGACTCTTAAAAAGAGAATTACGCTGCTATAGGAGACTAATAATGTCGAGGTGTGAGAGGTGTTTATGGAGGGTAAACTACATCTGGGCACTTACTGAATAGGTGCAGGTTTTCGAAAGCTGAGTATCTGGAGCTGGTTTTATAGGCAATGGCATGTCTATCATAAATCTTTTCAAACAGGTGCCTATATACAGCTAAAGCAAGTGTATAACGTGTTGCATAGGAGTGAAGAATAAAACTTGCCCAAATAGCTCCAATAATGAAGAAGAATATCTGCTGCAGCCTAATCTTTGATTTATGGATGTTATATCTTATCTCTGAAAATTAATTACAGAATCTGCTATTATGATCTTCAGTTCACAGATCTAAAGTGTAATTTCATCAGGATATACTTATTTTTTCAGGGACAATTGGGTAAAAGAGAATACCAGAATGGAGATACATCTGCAACAGAGTGAATTATGAAGAGAGGAGGTACTTGGAAACCATATGCATTGTGCTTCAAAAAATCCCTCATAACATGCTAACCTAATGATTCAGGATCCAAAAATTAGTCATTTATATTCTTTTCTTTGTGAATGAGCCTTATCTAAAAGATCTAAATATATCTTAAGAAAACTAGTTTTAGCTTCAGATATATAATAAAGGTAGAGATATTTTTATTAAAAAGTCACTGCTTTTTCATAGATATAGATGTTTGGGTATTCTGAGGGCTAACAAAAATGCCATAAAAGAACTCATAAATGAACTCTCTTTTATTTCTGAGGAGTCTTGTGAGCTCTGAATTTTAATAATCGCCTTCACAACTTTAGTTTGCTGAATACCAATCACATGCATTTCCCAATCCAAGATCCTTATTCAGTTTTACTTAAAACGTTGTAAATCAGAGTCTGAATGATTTGTTTTCTTCCTTGGGCTAAAATGCACAACTGACTTGTCTGTCAGCTGTGAAAGGAAAAAATGAGGGACAGTCACTGTGGGAACAGGTGTTAACGCAGGAGTGAAACGGAGCGGCTCACCCAGAACTTATGAAGTGTCATGCAGTGCTGTAAACTTGTGCTGTGGGTTTCAAGGGATGAACACCTGCGATTAGCTAAGGTACTTGGTGGTAATGGCTCTAACCCCTCTTTTTCAGGTCCCTCTGCTAAAAATGCAGGACGTTCACAAATGTTTGTGTATAAACTAGTTACAACAATGCATTTGTGGCAGAAAACATGTCTTTTACAGTCAAATGACACAAAGAGGCTGCTGTTGCTGTGCCATACATCCCAGTGTGAACGGACCTAACAGAAACACTAGGTTGCAGAGAGGCCTCTGTGTCAGCATAACTCACCTAAAACCATTGCCCAGAGCCTGTCCATGCCCCCATACAGATGTTTGCTTCCCTGTTAACTGCTCTCTTTGTGAGCCTGTGAGTGCTGAGGACCAGGGAAGCTGACACAAAACAAGTCTTTGCAACAGAACTGTCGCGGAGCACAGGGAAAGGCTTGCTCAGGCATCCTGCCTGTTTCGAGGGGAGGATGCAAACGTATTAGCAAATCCCAACTGCATTCTTGAAGTGCACGCATGCATGCACAATACAAAACCTCTGTTGCAACAGTTGCTTTTAAAGACAATTACTGTGGAAACTAGGAGGCAGACAATTTATTGGACCATTTTGGAACTAGAAGGAATGTAGATCTTAAAACCCGAAGTAACATGAAGGAGGCGGTCTTGCATTCACACCTCTGCAGACCACAGCCATGGTATCAGCAAATTTAATAAGGCAGGCAGCCCATAAGGCAGTTCTTACAGTCAGGCAAAGCTCCTGAGAAGAGATGCCGCACTAAAATTACATAAATATGCACACGTCATGCCCCAAACTATATATATGAATGTGTGACTTTCAATCGCTGTTTGTGAAGACATTGAGTGTAAGTTTTAAATTCTGATACCTACTGTTATTTAAAAAATTATCTATTTCTTTTAAAATCAGCTGGTTCATAAGCGAGGTCAAAATTTCGGAGTTCACCATCCTCAAGTTAAAAAAAGATTAGAAATCTCCTAATTCCCCTGACAGTTCCAGAAAGCATTCTCACTCTCTGCCTAGCACTACAGATGGTCTTACCTCTTTATAAGCCTTCCACTGATTCAGCCAGAGAGCTGAACAATACCACGTGAGTAAGCAGATTGCTTCAACAATGAACAAGGAGAAAGGTATTCTCTCAATATTTTTGGTAGGAGACTGAAGCAAAAGGTCCAGATATCTTACAAAAAACTTTGTGCTTCATCCAAAATATCTGAAAACATCAGTACTTCCAGTTGTCTAAATCAGCTAGCTAGACATTTTAAAGTTATCACCTCCATGATATCTAAGCTGATTTTTTTTTTTTTTTTCTTAGAGGGGAAGGATGGTGGGGAGGAGGAGGGTAGAAAATAGTATCTTCTTTTAAATTTGAGGAATGAGACAGTTTGCGTGATATATTGTGAAACATAAGGATAAGGTGGTAGATACTCCATTAGGCAAATAAATAGATTAGATGCAACCACCCAAAACAATATATATTACCAATTAACAGCAGAGTTAGATTGTGCCAAAGAAAATCATTGATTTCTCTTTAATTTGCAGCATTACTCTGGTGTACTTATTGTGTAGGAGACTGTGAGGCCCATAAATTTCCACACATATGGCATTATGCTATTCAATCCAATGCATATAAACTAAAATACAAACCCAAAACACTTAAATCAGTAGGCAAATAGATTTTGCTAAGAGAAAGTGGAATAGCAGCAATTTTTTTTTAGCAGGGTTGGTTGAAAGTCAGCAGACAAAACCTGTGTGATTTGATGTCTGCAGCACTAGTGAAACTAATGACAGGAAATGACCAGGTGCTTGACAGTTTCTGTTGGCTGCATCAGGTTGTCTTCCTGTAGGATGCAGCTGTTCACCTATTCTTTAGCAAAAGCAGATGGAAAATTCATGTAGCTAATTGGTACTACTGACACGGGAGTCAAAGAAATGTTGTTACTTTTTTTTTTTCCTTCCCTTTGACTTCCTTTTCTTCATGCTGAATATTAACATTCCAGATGGGGAACATTAAATTATGTAGAATTTCAAACAGAAAATGTCTGAAAGTTGATGACAAATGCCCATAAAATAAATAAAGGCTGCTGAAGTGAAGACACATGTTATCTATTTCTTCAATTAGCAATAAAATCCTTGCGGTATTCTAAAGGAACTGTGGGAGTTCTGACTGAAACATTCAGTATTTTTGAGGATACCACTGTTGGATAAAGGGAAAATAAAATCCCTAAACTGAGCTGTGGAAAGATGCCGCTTTGTAGATGCAGAGATCTTGGTAGTGAAGCTTTATGTGAGTATGCTTAATGAAGCATTTGTAAAAGTCTTTCTTGGTAGGACCCTAAGAGATTATTTTAATCTGCTGAGTTGAAAGTAAGACAGATCACTCAATTTCATTTTGAGAGAAAATATGAATTTATTAAAAAATAAACTTTATAAGAGTACTGTGTCTGGAGCTTATTTATAATGCCTTCCTCGGCTGAAATATGTGGAATCATTAAGAATAGTTTTAGAAATAGAATTATGTGACTTGTCTGCCTTTCCATATGATTTACATACTCAACAATATTAATATATTTTGTTTTCTCACAATGCCTAAGGTTTTGATTTCCTATATATTCCTACAAATAGAAACAGAAATTTGTGGAAAGCTTAAGACCCAACAAAGGCTGTTGACAACTGAACAACGAAGATAACAAATTTCAGTGTAAATGCTGCCTTAGCTAAAAATGCTGGAAATTGATAGACGTATGAGATTTCCTTTCTTTAACAACCATTTTTAGCATAATAAATTTTCACTCAAATGTGAAATATTTCAGTCTACTGGTTGAACTGATAAGACTGTTTTCTAGGGCCCCTATGGATCTCTTCCCTGTTCAATCAAAATAAAGTTAAAAGGGATTAAAACAGAAAAAAAAATCCTTAATTTTTCCTTTTACTAAAGCCACAGAGTCTCATTTTTCAGCAAAGTGTCTGATAAAATTATTAGCTTTACTTACATGCTGTATATTTCTTCTAATTAACTTGGAATCACCATCTAAAACACTGAGGTATCTTAGAAACCATAATTCATTACAATGAGGCTCTGGATTTTTCCCTTAAGAAACCTGTAATGAAGCGACCTTTCACGTGAATGTGTTTTTTGGTGATGGGGATCTTAATCACCTCCCCCGCCTTCCCCCCCCAAAATCTTCTACAAGAGCAGAGGCTAATAAAGAGTCAGGACAAGGCAGTGAATAGGAAAGACAGCATTTTTTTCTGGAGTTTTCTTGGACTATGGCTCTTCCTCAGAAAGTATCATACAGCCTAGGCTTATATTATGTTGACATGTTTGTGGAAATAAAGGACCAATTCCAGATTTGTAGTTCTGAGGAATGAGTGACCAGGAGCGATAAGTGGATCACCTAATCCCACCCCCCCGGCCAGATCAGGATTAACTAGATTAAATCCAGACGGGGTTTGAATGTCTCCAGAGAAGGAGACTCCACAGCCTCTCTGGGCAGTCTGTTCCAGTGCTCCATCACCCTCACAGTGAAAAAACTCCTCCTTATATTCACATAGAACTTCCTATGCTCCAGCTTTCCCCTGTTGCCCCTTGTCCTATCACTGGCCATCACTGAGAAAAGCTTGGCTTCATCCTCCTGACTCTCACCCTTTACATATTTATAAACATTAATAAGGTCACCCCTCAGTCTCGTCCAAGCTAAACAGACCCAGATCCCCCAGCCTCTCCTCATAAGGAAGGTGTTCCACTCCCTTAAGTAGAGTACTGGGCTTCTATGTGAATCTTATACAGGGGTTTAGTGACCATTTTCTGCTGGTGGGCAAGCTGCATGGTGTGAAAGCCCTGGTGAAGGCAGGACATCAAAACTGTAAGGGTGATTAGAGGATGTAAAGTCAGAGTGAACTTTTCCAGTGTGTTAGCGCAATACTGACAGTATTGAAAGTGGTAATGGCTTGGCCCAGAGCTTTAGGAGATCTGTATTGTCTAAACAGCTTTGGAAGAGAAACAGGCCTGTAAATTTCTGGAACTGTCAGACTACTGAAGACTTTTATCTTTTGCAGTATTTTCCAGTTTG
The DNA here is from genome assembly GCA_013400835.1 of Zapornia atra. NCBI lineage: Eukaryota > Metazoa > Chordata > Aves > Gruiformes > Rallidae > Zapornia > Zapornia atra. The sequence goes on from VZTU01034696.1 coordinate 22,086, forward strand.
CTTTGGCTGAAGTTATGAAAAAACCCCAGGGCACTTGAAAGGAAAAAAGTAAGCAAAGTAGGGAAACCTGTGGCAAACAGGGAGTGAACTGATCCAGCACACTCCCACCTCCTCACAATGGATTGACTTCTAATAAAAGACAGGAATCATCAGACATCAAACTGCAACTACTTTTTAGCTGAAAACACAATCAGCTCCATTAAAAAGTGAAAGTCATCAGGGAAGACGGTCCAAGGATACAGAATGCCTGTGCTACAAGAGCAGTGGTAGGTCTGCAAGAGCATTACAAAACATGGCAAGAACCATCTTTCCTTCCTTCCTTCCTTCCTTCCTTCCTTCCTTCCTTCCTTTCTTCCTTCCTTCCTTCCTTCCTGCCGGCCTGCCTTCCTTCCTGCCTGCCTTCTCTCCTTCCTGCCTTCCCTCCTTCCTGCATTCCCTCCTTCCTGCATGCACTCCCTCCCTCCCTTGTCTCTCCCTTTCTCCCTTCCTTAGAGAAAGGAAGGAGCAGCTTGGAAATGCTATACTTCACTGACTGCTTCATTGACTGGCATCCTGGGAGGCAACGTATGGCACCAACCAGATTTCCTGCAGTGTAGTTTTAGACTGATGTAACTGAATGAACACTCTGAATATAGGTCACTGTAATCAAATTCCTTTAAGTTATTCATACCTTGCAAATATGCCAGCAGGAATTTAGAGCAGACAGTCTGCCTTATTCTTCCTACTTAGTTGTATTTTACATTAAACAGTCATTTTATAAAATATCTGACGTCAGTACAGCAGGAACTAGAGCCTCAGTATGACACTCACTGCCCCTTCTTTGGAATATTCAATAGCAAGTGGATCAACAGCAGGAAAAGCTGAAAAGAAAGGATTCCTTCTCTTACTGTGGTGGATGTCAGGAGTGGAGGGAAAATAGATAGTTTAGGACCTTCTCAGATAGGGTAGAGAACCAAAATAGATCTTTCATAGGCAGGAGGACCAGTGGTGTACCCTGTCCACCATTTGACACATTTGGGGGCAGTGCAGTGGCCATGCCCTCTGTAGAGTCCTATCTGGAAGATGTGCTCTCACAGCCTGGATGGTATTGAGCCACACAGAAAATGACAGATCTGGATTGTGGGACTCAGTGGTACTTACTCATGAGGTGTAAAGTGCTATGTGGTACTGTCAGGGTTTCACAGTCATTTTGAGAATGTCCCTAAGCCAAGGTTTAAGTCAGTGTAATGTTGAAATCTTGAGCGCTTTCCAGAATTAGGCAACAGCTGACTGACTTTTCTGAGGACTGCAATTTGTATTTATGCTGCTAAAGCCTATGTTAGATCCCTAAAGGCTTTTTTTGGATCCTGGCTTACTGTCTGTGAGACAGGAAACGTTTCATAGAACAAGACTTTACACAGCAGAACCCTAATCTGACCAGGATAGCAGGAGGGACTTAAGCAAGTGCACAGAATTTCCTCAGTGCCTGCAGCCAACATAATTTGCTGTCTATTTTCTTTAGTTATTCTATTTTTTTTTTTTCCAAAGAGGAATAGATCATTTAATATGGTTATTAGATCTGAAGGAGAAGGAAAAATACAGGAAACATCTAAAAATTGGCACTTTGGAATACCGTATCCATTTTCAGGGCAGTAAAACTTTAATTGTTGGAGAGCTTCTATGGACTAGTTATAAAGCTCAGTCTGACATAAAACTTAATGTGCTCATGCTCAAAGCATGTCATGCTCAGGCACACCTCTGAGGTGATTTTCATCCAGTTTTCGTACTAGGGGAAGGCATTACAGAGTGGCTTAACTTTGTAATAAGGTTTGCTTATGGGGATTTAGAAATAAATGTACATTATTAACATATTTGTTAATGATTTTCTTACACTGAATGTTGTGTATCATATTAATAATTTTATTTTTATGCTACCCAAATATTTTAAAAAAATTAAAAGGGATGAACTTAAACATTTAGGAACGCTCTCCTTCAGAGACCAGTTTAAACTGAAACTGAATTTTCAGCACTAGCTCTATATGCCACTCATTACTACTTGGGGTCAGTGAGAAAAATGCCTATCTCTCATTCTGTGCACCAGTGATGTTTGAAGGACTCAGCTCACAATAGCCACAACTAACAATTTAGCAAACACAAGCACACTGTGGCAAAGGTGGAACTTCCAAATAGTTAAGGGGTGAGTAACTTCACCCAACACCTTGCATTGCATATGCACTTCCTGGAATGATTCAGAAGTAACTTCAAAGTTCTTTAAGGTGAATCTTCCACGGGCCTTAGTTTGAATCATGTAGGTGAACACAAAGTAGTTTCTGCTTCATATGTTCTCATAAGATGTAATGCATGCACATAGTATTATTACAGGGGAATAAAATAATTACATAATTGCTGGTAGTAATTTCAAAAGCTTGGCAATCAGTTGCCCATTATTTTTAGCATGTTCCCTTGCACACTATGGATAGACATACAAGGACCTCCGTATTTGATGGACTACTTGGGAGTTTTCTTTGAAAAAACATTTTTAATATCCCCCTTCCATTAATTAAGGAGTTCTTATCAGTAAAGATGCTGAAGTTTCCTGCCTTTTATTTTTTTCTTTTTAAGAATTCTTCAGCATTTATTCTGAACTTTGGGCCAAAACCTGTGTTTGCTAAGATGATTGTTCTTGGCTCTGGACAGATATATCCTGCTGGACAGATATGTGTCTTACAGCTTCTGGAGAAGCCTATAATGGCAACACTGTTGAACTCTCAAGCTTCCTTCATGTATTTCAACCTCATTTTTCACCTGTTATACTGAAGGGCCTCCATTTATTTTAAAGTGATAGAAATTTTCTTTGACATGTGATATGCAGGGAGAGGTAAAGTAGGGATCTGGTGGATCTGTGGGATTTAAAAATCCCTTGCATGCCTGGCTATACTTGATGACCAAAATAGTCCTTTCTAGGTTCTATGCTTCTATGTTAAACCCATGTGAGCATCTCCTTTATTATGCTAAGACAGGAAATCCTAGCAAGTCCCTTCATGTTCCCATAATAAGGCCTGTATCCAATGTTTGAAATGCTTGTTATACAGCCATCGCTCATTTGGGACAAGACAGAGTTGCCTGAAAGCTTACATGAAATTGTTGCAGACTAGATGCTTTTCTGTTCTTCTCACTTGAATTTCTTACCTGCAAACCTCCATCCAATCTGAGTCTGAACTCCTAAACAGGACATTTATTCTAAACTTCTGAATATGATCAGGTTTCATGCTCCTCATCCATCCCCGTCTTTGGCCTAATGCATGAAGACCTTACTTGTTTTTCTCATGTCAAAGCAGGCCTAACCTATCTGGAAAGATTAAATACACATATGCCTCACAAGTTCCCTGTTGTATTTTCAGCCTAGTTTGGCGCTTTGTATGTGTGTGTCCTATTTAGTATGTAAATTTTACAAAAGGGATGACAGGAGAATACACCAAACAACATTAACTAAGTTCCATGACAATGTATGTCCAGCTGAACAACCAAACGTGACAGTGTTGTCCTAATACAAATATTCAGTCAGAAGTTCTCATGTAATATTTTGCTCCACTTTTGCAAGCTCATTTGCAAAGAGACAGCCCAAAGCTCACTGGAGATCTGTCGGTCTAAAAGACCCCTTGGACCTCCTTGCCAAGCCACAGCCCCACTTAGAAATTATTTCAGAGAGAAAATTATATTCCATGTCATTGTATCATCTGAAGTTACAAACACAGAAAGGCTGTATCTGGCATTTATGAAAAAAATCCACATTTACTGTTTCCACTTTTAGAATTACAATTTATATTTAAAACTAGAAAGTGATTTGTTATCAGAAACAATACGCCAATACCTAGTTGGATTTGCTCTTTTAAAATGATTGACAGTTGTTCCTAAAAGCCTTCAAAATTGATCATCCTTTTCGTTCTGGGAAAACACAGCTTGTTTCCCACCTTTGAACACTCCAGTATTTGGCAGGCAGTGGGAATCCATATTTTTGAAGAGACTTTTACAATGCCTGTGCAAGGCAAATGTAAATGTTAATTCCTCTGTGGGATTGTACCTTACCTTAGTTGGTTTTGCACTTTTTTCCAGAGGTGGCTTGCAGCTGTCTACTGCATGTACCTTTACTTAAGATCACCTAAGGAGCAGACATACGCTGGGCTGCCCCTGAGAACTATCAGTATTACTAAGGTTTCAGCATATGTTGATGCCCCAGCTATCTTCCTACTCATCCCGGCTGTTGCTCACGTGGCCACAAACTGGAAACTTCCCTTCTAGCCTGGGTTTCACAAGAAATAACACTAAAAATGAACCCTGCTACTTTTAAAGACTGCCTCTCTTCTGCAGGCTATAATCATGTGCCATTGATGCCAGCAAAGCAAAGAATCTGACTTTAAAATAAGTTCAGCTGTTTGCAAGGTCCAGTTATGTCTGCAGACCAAAATATAGGCAGCTTTTTATACCTGAACATCAGCCTGTCAAAGAGATTAAAATTAGAGTCCATGAACAGGGAGACAGACAGTTGCACCTGGGCATGCAGTTCCTCTTGTGTTTCTGTTTTCCTTGGCTGAAACTAAGCAGATTTTACTTGACAGTGGAACTGAACCCTGAAAATGCTGGTTTTTTGTTTTCAGGCAGTAGAGGAGGCACCTTCATAGAACTGGCATGCAGCACAGAGCTGCTGTTTCATTTTGGGGTAATGCATTCCCTATTATACTTATTGTTCTGCATTTATTCTATTGCCTGGTACTGTAATACACTGCTCTCAGTATGCTAATGGGATTTCATGGGGCTGCCATCACCAGCTTGATTTGTATCTAGAAGCCAGGACAATAAAGGCTTTGAGAAGATTAATGTGAGAAATGCATGCCTCTGTAGAGGGGCATCAATGCAAAATGAAAAACAACACTGTCTTCCATTGCTTGTTACTGCCATCTCATTTTCACCAGTAAATAACTAGTGCATTTCTCTCCACAATGAACACCAACAAAAGGAAGACAGGCTTTATCAACAATGGGAGTCTTATAGGAGGGGACAGAGAGGGAAGCGTTCCTCTCGGGTGTTTCATATGGTCAGTCACCTGTCATTCCTCAATGCCTCGCCACCACCAAGACCACCATGTTTAACAAGCTCCCTCAGATTTAACCTCACTGAGCATCTCCTGAAAACCTGCAACTTTCTATCTTAAAATTCACAATGGGTCAGCAAAGGCTCTGGAAGTTCAGGAACAGGTTTTGATGGTCTGTTGATGAACACAGTCTGGTGAAACTATTTTTTTTCTACCACTGTACCTTAGATGATAAACTGAGTTTGGTACCAAGGAGTGCACAACTGTGCTGTTAACTTAAAAACAGCCAGCCAGCAGAAAACTAAAGTGACCTCAGGAAATGGCTTCTTAATTTTCACTGGACATATATTATCATTACACAAGCTGATCAAAAGTCTCTGGCTGTTTTCTGAGTCACACAGGGTTCTTGCATTAATTTGGAAATTCAAAGAACTAAAAGAAGATAGATATTTTTATTAATTTCTGTCTTATCTATTTGCATTTTAATTATGTTGGTATTTCAGGGCAAAAACTGCAGCAGGGGATGGGAAAAACTGTGAAGAATGATTAATACGAGGTTATTTCCCTTGCTGAAGGCCAGATTAATCTTTCAGTAGCCTTTGGCAGGCCACACATCAGGTGTCATCTGAAAACATGAAAACAGAACCAGCTGGTATGGCAGGCATGCAGAGGCAGTGCAGAATGTCTACGGCTCACAGGGTGCCAGGAAAAGGTTGCAGTAAGGTACAGAAACCAACATCATCCCAGATACTCAACAGTTTAGGTAGCGTGGGAGTTTTTTACTCTACCTTTGCCTTGCAATCCTACAACTTTGGAGTGGTGTAAGACATGGCCATGGTGCAAACCAATTGATCTAGACCTGCCATGGTATGCTCTCCTCCTCCGTTCTCCTTATGACTGCATTCATCTTTGAATTGAATCTGGGGCCCCCAATACAAGA
>VZTU01034697.1:4117-23479 GCA_013400835.1 Zapornia atra
TGTCTGTCCCTTTGCCCGTCCCCACGCGCTGCCAGGCCCTGCCCTCTCCCTGACACCCATGGCAGCAGCTCCTGGCATGGGGAGGACAGCAGAGCCCATCTGCCCATCAGCTGTTACGGGGATTAAATCCAAGGCTGGAGATTGTTCCTTCGGTTTCCTTTAGGAACCACCGTGCTCCTTCCAAACCTTCCGCTCAGCAAAGGGCCTCAGTTCACCTTCGTGAAGAACACTAATTGCAGAGTAATTTAGTGTGATGAGCAGCTGCAAATGATACCTTCTGTGAGCAGCAAGTGGGTTTCTTTCCCTGGCTGCAGGATGCGCGAGGGATGGAGGCGAATCTCCCCCAGCTCAGCCAGCCCCCAGATGAGGAGTGGGGAGCTGCCTGGGGTGACCCTGATTGTGCCTCTCCTGCTGCTGGGTGGCTTGCAAACCCCTAAAGTTGGGTCCAGGTTGCTGGCTGGGTTCATGCTTCCTGGGTGCTGGGGCTCTGAGCAGATGCTCCATCTGCAGCAAGGGCTGTAACTGGGGAAGTTCTTCCCTGGAGCACCGAAGTGAGCAGAGCTCAGCGGCTGGAGCTGGGCAGACCCTGAGCTCCTGCTCCCAGCCCCAGGGCCTTGGGCTCATGACTGCTGGGGACATGTGGGAGCTCATTGTATCCCCATAACAGAATTTCATGCAGCAGGAGAGAGTCAGACTTTAAATCCCCACTAAACAAGCACCGGGCTGGGTTCATACCTTGCAGCAGAGGCATCAGATCTGACTGTTTCTCCCACACACAGCGGTGGAAAGCCCTCAGCCAAGAGACCAAGACAGCATGGAGTTGGGATCAGAGTGGCCCCTTCCTTTAACCAATTGTGGCTTTCCCTAAGGAATGGTCACTGCTGAGTGGTGGGAGCCCTTGGGAAACTCCCTGGGGCCAGCATCACCCTGGAGCGCTGGCTGCACACCTTGTGCAGGGCTGATGGACTTCACTGACCCCACCAGCACCCTGCGCCTTGCATGGGGACACTGCCAAGGTCTTGTCTCACCATTTCCTGCAAGAAAGAAGTTAATTTTCTTGGAACTCATCCCCAAAATGGGGTGAGAGTCCAGAGGCAGGATGGAGCAGGGCAGAGAGTAACGGGCAGGTTGCGGATGGGGCTCCTGCCATGGGGCAGAGCTGGGAGTACAGCAGGAGAGGGGCATGAGGAGGGAAAGCTGAATTCCCACCCAGGGTGACCTTGTGGCCTAGGAGCCTGGGAAGCTGGATCCTGGTGGCACTTGATTGATGGAATCTGAGGAGTTGTTCTCCCTCAATGTCAGTCAGCCCGCCTCTGCTGACTGCAAATGAAGGCATGAGAAATTGGACAGTAATCAATGCCAGATGGAAAGTGCAATTGAAAATGTCTTCTGTCTGGCAGGAAGCTTGGCCAGGGCAGTGCTGCCCCCTCGGCTCGTGCCCACTCCCAAACCCTCCCATTTGCTGTTGCTCAATTAGTGCACACAAAGCTGATGGGAGATGTGGCACGCAGGAACTGTGGGACATGAAGCCACTTGCCAAGAGCTGCCAGCACCGAGTCCAGCTCCCAGCTGCTCTCACAGATCAGAAAGTGCTGTTACCCTGTCAGGGAGAAAGGATGGGAGACCCAAAGCAAAGCCCCGCCCCCCATCCCATAGCTCTGAGAGCACCGTGCAGCCACGAGCTCCTTCTCTGAGCAGAGCCTGCAGAGCTGCATCCCTCCGGGATGAGGAGAGCGTGTCGGGGTGGGGGAGCATCTCTCTGTGCTGGGAAAAGACCAGCTCCCCTCTGCACAAGTGAGGAGCATCCTCTGAAGGACACATGTCCCAGGCAACCAGGCTCCACCTGCTCCCTATAAGTAAAAGCCCTTGCCAGGGTGAGCCAGCCTCCCTTTGGGATGGTGCCGATCCAGAGCAATCCCATTATTTTTGGGAAATGTGCCCTCTGGTTGTTTTTTGCTTGCTTGAGGAACCAGGCATCTTGCTGCAAATCAATCAGGGGTTTGTTTTTCTCATCACCTATCCAGCTCACCCAGGAACGAGGAGCCCCAGGGGCAAAGGGGGGAGGGAGGAAATTTTGAAGACAAAGTCTGATGCTAACAGCCAAAGTTCAGGGCTGAGTGGTTGGAGCACAGTTGTTGGAGCCTGTGGCTCACTCCACGTAATGACATCTCCTTCCTCAGACACCGGGACAGGGATGCGGCTGTGCCAGCGGGGGGAGCACCGGTGGGACCCAAAATGCATCCCAAGGGATGCTCTGCCCCCATCTGGTGCTGTGGGTCTGCAGCACCCCACATCACCAGGATGGGCTGAGGACTCATTAACTAATTGCTGCAGGCAGGAGCTGGCAGGCTGCAAGGAAGGTCTCTGCTGAGGGTTCCTTCTCTGCCTGCGTGTGCTGATGACCCGGCATCCCCTTCTCACCCCTTTTTCTGGCAAACCCGTGACGCTGCAGCCAAACCATGTCTGCTCTCTGTGTCCACCACTGTCCTTCAAGCGAACAAAGTGCTTTTGCTTAGCAGGAGAAAGACCATTTTAAATAGGGAGCCACCGTGTTGCTTCCCTGCTTCCCCCGGGTGCTCGTGTGCCATGTCGGCAGCGTTGCTGGGTCTTTCCTTCCCTGGCAGAGTGGGTGGGAGCAATTCGGAGCTAATCCTGCCTAGGAGACTGGCAGGAGGAGAGAGCTCCCAGTCTGGGATGGCAAAAGGGGAGCGGGAGGGACCCTGCTCTTCACCCCACCTCTGCTGCTCCAGGTGGGAGCCCCGGCACCACCATGCCCCGACCAAGGGGGACCTGTGGCCATCCCAGCGCTCTGGGAGGGAATGGGAAAGGGGAATCACAAAGCAGCTTTGGAAACCGTGGGGACATGCAGAATTGCTCAGCTGTGTTTGCTCAGAGCCTGGCCAGTTTACAGTGCCATAAACCTCTCAGCACAGGGGCTGAGGGGTGTAAATCCTGTGCTTCCCCCTCTACACACGGGCGAAGGGCTCGGCGCAGGGTGAGGCACGGCGCCGTGTCCTTGGTCTCACACAGCTACCCTGACAAGATTTATTCTTTGCCTAGTAGACAACTCTGCACTCCCAGGACACGACAGATGTTGCAGCTTCACTGTCTCTGCCACAGTCATCATAACACAACTCTCTGAGCTGCTCAGGCTTCGTTTTCCTCTTTGGCACCGGTCTCCGGGTCGTGTTGTTTCCTCTTCTCACTCTGGACTCTGCCCCAAAGTGAGAACTGTGACCCCTCACCCAGCCTGATGTTTGGGTCTCTGTTTATGGAGAGGTAACTGGGATTTTGCTAGATGCTGCAATGGGCTCTGCCAGCAGGGTCGTGCCCCCAGGACCCAGGGTCCTGTCCATGAGAAGCACCAACAGTCTCCTGTCTCCATCCTTCCCGGTTTGGTCCCACCAGGGCTTGGGGACAGGAGGATGCCCAGTCCCAGCACATCACCCTGGCCCCGTTATCCCCACGAGGGCTGCAGCCACACCCCCGTGCTCACCACCCAGTGAGCAGACAGAGGGGTTCTGGGCAGGAAAAGGGGTGGGATACTTCTGCTTTGCTTCTGGACCGAGCCCCACTTGTGTGCAGGGCACAGGGCAGCATCTGAGACTCTTCCATCCATCCCATCCCATCCCATCCCATCCCATCCCATCCCATCCCATCCCATCCCATCCCATCCCATCCCATGGACTCACTATGNATCCCATCCCATCCCATCCCATCCCATCCCATCCCATGGGTAATGGCCACAGCTCCTCAGGATGGGGACCAGAGCAACCCACAGGGAACCCAGTGACAAATCACCCACAAAGTTGTTGTGGGGAGTGTGCCCAGAGAGTAAGAGAGTTGTAATGAATTAAGTGCTGTTAAAATTGATGCAGGGCTGCTGTAATGTGTGTGCAGGTGTTGTGAGGGTTAGGACAGGGGTGTGATGAATATTGTCTATCAGCTGTGATAAAAAGCCTATCATCCCAATACATATTTTCAAAAACTAATTTAAGGCTGAAAGAGATTACTAAAAATGAGGGGAGGAAATTGTCTGGGATATATTTAGAGTCCCTTGGTAGGTAAGATGAATTCCAGAAGTCAAAATACTGCCTGTGGGGTGAAAAGGATAAATGTGGATATTGTGGTAGCTGGTGATAAGCAGGCAGGGCTGAGGCAATGCTTCTGCTGGGGGAGAGCAGCGGGGCTGGAGAGCCCTGGCCTGGGCACCTGAGTGCTGGGGACCCATGTGCTGAGCTGATCCTGCCACCTGGGGCTCTTCTGGCACTGTCAGCCCCAGGGGAGGGGAGCACCATGCTCCTGCTGTCCCCATGCAGGGTCCATCCTGTCCCTTCCTGTCACAGTTCATCTCCTGAGCTGTGGCCACTCTGCATCCGCAGGGCCACGAGCTGCTCCAAGTGCTGGGAAAGGATCCCAGGGCTTCCTGATGGAAAAGAGCTCCTGTGGAACAAGGCCTGCAGAGCTGCCTTGATGGGGAAGAACCCCCCCAGCACCCCTGGTGACGGGTGGGCTCAGGTTTGGCCCCGTGGGGTTTTATTCTCTGTCATTAAGCGGGCACGTGTGGACATCCACATACCCAGGGGCCACGTTGGGTCTGAGGAGACACAGCAGCACCAGCCTGTAACCCCACCGTGCTCTGGACATCTGGAAATCTGAGTTTTGATCTTGACTGTTCCCCAGCTCTGTCGTTTAATCTCTGTGAGCCGTTGAGGATGACAAGATCATTAGAAACCCAGCTCCTGGTGCAGAGCTCTTCCTCCCGAGCAGTGTGTAACCGTGCGGACAATGCCTGCAAGACAAGAGCCTTAATTGTGTTCTGCCAGCAGCCAGGGGGATGTCAGCGACTCAAATTTAAAGCCAGGCTGGATTTAGGGAAGGGGGGAGAGGGGGGGAGGTGGGAAACGCACCTCCATTACTCACCCAGCCTGAATGAGGTTTCAGTTTTATTATCTCCTGAAATAGCCGTGCCTGGGAGGTGCTGATTGAAGCCATTTGAAAACATGACAACATCCTCAGGACAATAGGTGTCTAATCTAATGAAGCCAGAATGCATTAGCTAAGAGCTGCGTAAAGCAGGGGGAATGCAATTAAAGCATTCCTGAGGACAGATGTCGACCTACGTAGGGGACACTGATATGAAGATGTAGGCAGAAGTCTAATGAAAATAAATGATCTGTTTGAAACATCCCTCAAATCAATAACGGAGCCCAAGGCACTGCCAGGCCCATCTGTCGCCCCCCCACCCCCACCCCCAGGCCTTGGCGACTGCCACCTTGCTCCTTTGACACCTCTGTTTCAGCACAGGGTGGTGGAGGCCGGGACAGGATGGGGACAAGCCAGGGACAGGACAGGGACAAGTCAGGGACAGGACAAGGACAGGATGGGGACAAGACAGGGACAGGACAGGGACAGGATGGGGACAAACCAGGGACAGGACAAGGACAGGATGGGGACTAGATGGGGACAAGACAGGGACAGGTTGGGGACAGGATGGGGACTAGATGGGGACAAGACAGGGACAGGATGGGGACTAGATGGGGTCAAGTTGGGGACAGGACAGGGACAGAATGGGGACTAGTTGGGGACAAGCCAGGGACAGGACAGGGACAAGCCAGGGATGGGACAGGTCCAGGACAGGACTGGGACAGGATGGGTTCAGGATGGGGACAAGTCAAGGACAAGACAGGGACAGGTCTGGGACAGGATGAGGACAAGTCAGGGACAGGTTAGGGACAGCTTGGGGATAAATCAGGGACAGAACAGGGATAGGTCCAGGACAGGACTGGGATAGTGTGGGGACAAATCAGGCACAGGTCAGGCTGGCAGGACAGTGGTGGCTCTGGGCAAGGGCAGGGTGAGGACAGGCAGCAATTGGCACCTGTAGCTAATGAGCATCACCAACAGATCCAGCTCTGCCCAGGCAAACACCGGTCCCCAGGCTGGGAGACTGGGATCATTCCCACAGCCTTCTGACAGGACAAGATCTCTTCTTGCAGAATCTTGTAAGGTTTTGTCTCTAAATAACCACTTGAAGCACCTCTGGCTGCTGAATTTTGATCAGCTCTTTCCTTCCTTAAAGCCTCAATCAGAGGCACAGGCGGAGCCTTTCGGTGCCGCATCGGAGCCGAATGTCAGTGGCTTCATCATCAATAACCATGGCTCCTTGCTGTGCCTTGTCTTTGAGGCTCTCAGGCTCTCCCTGACAGGTTTCCTTTGATTCCCAGCTCCTCCCTGACACAGGAAGTCTGATGAGATTTTGATGTCAGCCCATACATCTCGCTCCCCTGTTTCATCTCTTAATGCCGGTTTGAGAGCCAGCACAGAGCCCACTACAGCCCTGCCTCAGGGTTCCCCTGCCCTGCCCAAGCAGCCAGTGCCAGGACCATTCCCTCACCTGCCTGCTTGTTTTTCCATGGAGCATGGGAATGTCAGCACGTGGCTGAGCCTCCCTGTGCTTATCCACCAATACACTGAAAAACTCCCAATCCTGTTCCAGTTCATCCAGTCCCTGTAACCCACACTGACCTGACAGGAGGGTGTAGAGAGATGGGGGTTGGTCTCTTCAGCCAGGTGACAGGTGATGGGATGAGGAAACGGCCTCAAGCTGCACCAGGGCAAGGTCAGATCAGATGTTAGGAGAAAGTTCTTCCCTGAAAGAGTTGTGGGGATGTGGAACAGGGGCCTGGAACAGGGTCGGGGCGTGGAACAAGCTGCCCAGGGTGGGGGTTGAGTCACCATCCCTGGATGTAGTTAAAAGACAGGTAGATGAGGTGCTCAGGGATGTGGTTTAGTATAGGACAGGAACAGTTGGACTTGATGACCTCAAAGGCCTTTTCCAACCTGGAGATTCTGTGATTCTGTGTAGCTGGGGAGCCCACCCTGGGCAGGGCTGGAGAGACCTGGATGGAGCCTCCCCACCCTGGCAGCCACTGTCACCTCCATGGGTGTTTGGGAACAGAGGAAAAGTGCCTTGTGCTTCAATCCATCAAAACTGTCTCTGTCACAGTGTCTCCCTCTCAAGCTCTGCTGGATCAGAGCAATAAGGCGGCTGTGGGGTTTCTGGTGTACAGCAATGCCTGTCTGGCTAGAGACACCTTCATCTCTCCCTCTCTTTAGGCTCTTAACTGTTATAAATAGTAATTAAACCCACCCACTTCTGTAAATTGCTGGCAAAAGGAACTCACATCACATCACGACTCTCTGGCAAGAGTTTAACTCGGTGCTGACAAGTTTATTTCAAGGGGAGAGCTGTATTTTTGGAAGTTTGATTCATGGTGCCACATCAGGGTTTGGCTGCTGGGTGGTGTGATACCTGACACGTTGCATTTCCCTGCAAGTCAGAGCAGAGATTTATCTATTGCTCTGCTCTGCTCCCCTCTGGTGCTGGGAGCCACCCTGCTCTCATCAGGCAGGATGATTCTCTACCAACAGTAACCATAATGGAGTCAGGAAACCTTTATCCTTTCGTGGGTAAGGGTTACAGTCTTCATAGAGCTTCCTTAGCACATAATTTAGGTGGAAACCAGGCCCTGCCCTGGCCACTGTAGACCCTGCTGTGCACTTAATGATGATTAGGGAATCGAAGATGCTGCAGAGCTGGCTGCAAGCATCTTTCTGCCCAGCTCAGCACAACCTGCCCCCCTCCTCAACACAAGGACTGTGACTGCTGCTGCTTCAGGGACGACACGTGGCCAGTTGCAGGGAACTGGTTCCTCCAGGCTTCCTGAGCAGCGTTACTCTTTGCTAACAGAGGCTGCAGTGGGACCTGTGGTGCTGTGCCCTGTGCCCAGCTCTGCCCCAACTCCTCCTGGCTTCACACTCTTTCTTTAAAAAGCAGAAGACCCACTCCAGGTCCGTGGTCCTCTGGAGTGTCCTCGATGCTCTGCCCACCCTGCACAGCCCTGACCAGGCCACCTTGCTCACCACAGGCATGTGGGATACACACCAGCACCTCGCCCTGCACTGCTGCATCGGGCTGCTTTTGTGATGCCCTTCCCCCAGTGCTCATCCAGCCCCTGAAGACCCATCCAGACCTTCCCTTGTGGTGTTGGCAGCAAGAGCAAAAGCCCCACCACTGCCCCATCATGCCTGAGGGCTCTGGGAAGCATCCATCTAAGAGAGATGCAGTATTCCCCTGGGAAAGCATCAGCAAGAACAGGCTGCATTAGGGAGAAGGGACCTGAATTGCCTGGTTGTAAGTCCTTACCCAAACATGTGAGGTTTCCCCAAGTGCCTCTTTGTAACAGATGATCTAGGGCTCCGCAGGGATCAGATGCTGCTGCTTTATTTCAGCTCCATTATGGAATTTAAGTACTGTGAGAGTTAATGGGGATGTTTATGGCTGTACATAAAGCAGCGAGCTGCGCTCCCATCGCCGTGTGCAGGGAGCAAGACCAGCTCCTCACACACTGCAGGTGCCCCCAGGGGTTTGTCACAGCACCCCAAGGAGGTGCCCACACTATGATGCCCCAACCCAGGGTTGGTCCTGCCTCCTCCCCCTCCAAAAACAGCCCATGGCTGCACTCCAGAGCTGCAGGGCTTCACGCATGGCAGAGCAGGCAAGAGGATGTCCCCTGCCCTGCTGACGCTGCCACGCTGCTTGTCTGTGCTAAATGCTTTGTGGGTAAATAGTTCATCTCCCATTTGTGCAGTGTGACTTAACAAACACCCATGTTCAGCAGCACCCCTGAGCCTGACACAGCTGCATCTCTAATGAACACGGTTGCTCTGCCATTGCCAGTTCCCAGCTCTTCATAGAATCATAGACTCACAGACTGGTCTGGGTTGGAAGGGACCCCAGGGATCATAGAGCTCCAACCCCCTGCCACAGGCAGGGCCACCAACCTCCAGGCCTGGATCTACACAAGGTTGCCCAGGGCCCCATCCAACCTGGCCTTGAACACCCCCAGGGATGGGGCACCCACCCCCTCTCTGGGCAGCCTGTTCCAGCCCCTCACCACTCTTTCTGTAAAAAACTTCCCCCTAATATCTAATCTAACCCTTCCTTCCTTTAGCTTTAATCCATCCCCCTTGTCCTGACATTATCTGCCCTTTTAAAAAGTTGATTCCCTTCCAGTTTCTCTGCTCCCTTCAGGGACTGGCAGGCTGCAATGAGGTCCCCCCACAGCCTTTTCTCCAGGCTGAACAAGCCCAGCTCCCTCAGCCTCTCTTCATGGAGTTCCTCTCATCTAATGAAAGTTTTATTAGGTGTGATACAGACCCACGCAGACCTTCTGCATCACTCCAGTCTGCCTCTCTGGCTTTTGCAGCTCAAGGTGCCCCACTGGGCACAGACACACCCCCCTCCCTAAAGGGGAGAGGAGGTGCTGGCACTGGCAGTGGTTGTAGTACCCTGTGCAGTCTCAGGATGCCAGCTGGTCACTCAGCCTGCTCCAGCGTGCCAAGCACTGAGGACATCTGCTTCTCCCAAGAGGTGCCAAGGCCACTCACCCTCTCCAGCAGCCACCAGCTCACTTCCAAAGTGCCTGTGTGCAGCCAGCTTTGAGATGTGCAACACTCCTCCTGGCACAAATGATTCCTGAGAGCCTGGTCTGCTAATAAACCAGGACCCTTGAAAACATCTTTTTAATTACTTACATCCTCTAAGTCAGATGCCACCCCAAAAAAAAAGGGGGTGAAGGAGGCAGGTGCCTGGGGAGACCACCTTACAAGCACTCTTCATTGCCACAGAAACCTTCTGAACAACTTCCCATCCCTCTTTGTCTCCCTCTTTGGCACCAGAGACCTGCTACCAGCTTGTCCTGGGTAAGGACACGTCCCAGCCAGCAGCACCATCCCCAGTGCAGGTGCTTTTGGCTCCCAAACAGTGTGCAGAGATAAAATGGTGGTGAGAGGGGTTAGGGGGGGGACACACACCCACAGCCCCTGTCAACCCATGAGGGTTGCCGGGGCTCGGGGTGGGGCAGGTTGTTGGAAGGCAGCAAGGCAGGGTAAGGGACAGCTCACCCTCCTGGAGATATGGCTGTGGTGGCTCTGGGACTCACCAGGACCTGCTGACTCGACATTGTTCCTCTGCTTTTGTCTGTGCCCCCTGGGCTGTGGCTGCTGCCCAGGAAGGCAGCCGCTGCACCCAGCGATAACGGCTCCTCTTTGTCTGATGCTGAAGGTGCTTGTCAGCCTGGCAAGATAAAAAGGCCAAAGACATTTATAATTGTGTAATTAAACAGCTCCTGTGCCTTCCAGGCATCTCTTGCCGCTGGGCAGATGGCTCTGCTGTCAGCAGCGATGGGAAGTGAAGGTTACCCATGGGTGGGTGCTGCTGGCCCGGGACCCAGCCCTGTGCTGAGGCCGCCTGAACCGGGACACGCAGCAAAGCCCATCTCTGGCTTCGTGTCCCTGCTCAGCATGGAGGCACAGCTCCACGGCTGCTCCCACCGGAGGAGCTGGGGACTGGCACCGCTATCCCTGCCAGCATGACCAGCAGCAGAGCTGGACAGTGACAGCACCTGGCCCCAGGAAGGGCTGGGAAGCGAAGGAGCATGTTCCCTGCAGCCTCCTCACTGCTCTGGAACGGCCTCTGCTTTAATTAGCAGCAGTTTAAATGGACAGTGGTGAGTCAAAGCCAGGAGGAAGGCTGGAAAGCCCCCTGCTCCAGCTGTCCCTCCCTGGCACCATGCAGCACGATAGCAGCCCGGTGCTGTGGCTGCGAAGGGACCTGGCTGTCACTGGTGGGGAAGTTGGTGCTGGGGAGGGGTGTGAGGTTTTTGGCCATGCCCCAGCGTGTGCAGCTCTTCCCACACAACGAGATGGTGGGAGATGAATGCGAGGAGGAAAGAGGCATCCGTCCTGGTGACACTTGAACTGACAGATCGCTGATTATGATGATAGATGGCACCGGCTCTTCCTGATAATTAGCAGTCGTTCATATTTAAACACTGCTCTTCCTCCAGAGCCAGGCTCTTTTTAATATTCCCTGGGCATCGCTCTCCTCCTGCCTGTCTCCTTCCCACAGTCGTTCTGAGGCAGCATGGGGTTGGGGGACACACGCCAGGCTCGTCTGACCCCACCACGCCGTGTCACGGGGGCAACAGCTCATCCCGGCCTCATCAACTATCACAGCAGAGATGGGGCCTCAGGGCCTCTCTGCAGCAACCCTCTGCAAGAGGAGCAGGGAAGGGGATGGATTTCATGCCTGAGGCTGTAGGCAGGAGTGAGGGGCAAGAGGAGGAGCCCCGGCTCTTCCTTTGCTCTCCCCCAGACACAGACCTGCTGGGGGGACCGGATGGGCACTGCAGCAAGTTGCTCTCACAAGCACCATGAGCATCCCAAGCATCCTGAGCATCACAGGCACCATGAGCATCCCAAGCACCATGAGCATCCCAAGCATCCTGAGCATCACGAGCATCCCGAGCATCACGAGCATCACAAGCATCCCTCTATACAAGGGAGCACCCAGCAAGTTCTGAGCCCTTCCCTGCCTGATCACTGCCACACCTCGGGTCTAACTGCAGCTCAGCCAACAGCTCATTGACCCCTGATTGTCACTGGAGAGCGATATCCTCCCTTACAGCGTGTTCCCCACAAGCAGAGAGCGAGCCGGGGCTGCGGGCTGGGAGCACAGGGGGTGAGGGGCTGGTAGGGGACAGCTCTCAGGGCACAGGAGCTGGCAGCAGCGCTGCTCAGCTGTGGGCTGGCTGTACACAGTGTGATAGCCATGCTGTGATTTTCCAGACATTTTCCAGAGCTCATTTTCTTCCTCAGGGGCACCGTGTGTGTCAGAAGCTGGTAAGTCCATTGCTGGATATACAAGACACATGCACAGTTGCAGACCAGGCTGTAATTTTCCCCTCAAAGCTCCAGATAGGGGAGAAGAAATAGCTGGAGAGCAGCTTTCTCAGGTCTGTTGTGCAGCAAATATTTGCAGTCTGGTCAGCTTCATCAGCAGAGGGTGGGGGAAGAAGGAGCTTCAGTGTCAGCTCATGCCATCCATCATCGCACCAGGGCAGTCATAAACCTGTGAGCTTGAAGTTATAGAGACAAAGCTTCCACCTCGACCAGGGCAGGGGGGCACTGACACCGCTCCGGGCGGCAGCTGGACCTGATCCGACAGGAGCTCTGCTGCCACAGTAGGCACTGAACTGTGTCCTGCATGGAACTCTGCTCCGGGGGAGGGGGGGACAGAGGGGAAGGAGACCTTTTGTGCCATTAATTAATGCCAGCTAATTATTCAGGTATGTAACTACCCATTTCTGGGCAGTTACCTTCCGTGTTTGGGGTTTTTTTTCCCTCTTCACACAAGGCATCAAGTGTGATGAGCTCCAACCTGACAGGACAGGCTGGAGAAGGGCTCCTGAGCCCAAAAGCTGGGACCAAGGCTTAGACCTGGAAAGAGGCCTGGAGCTGCTGGCTCCCACGCAGAAGCCCTGGCATGGAGCTGTGGCCAGTGCCCACCCTGCTCCAACCACCTTTCTGGGTGCTCAGGGATGCAGCTGCTGAGGATTTCTTGGCTCCTCTGGCCCCCAGTCGAGACCGTGCCAGGCAGATCAGCAGGGAGGTAAAGCCATCACCCACGGACCACAGGACACACGAGTGCAGGTAACCCTGGGCAAAAAATCCATCTGCTTGGCTGATCCACTCTTCATAACCCCTCTTCAGAGCTCTAATTATTTCTTTATGGTGCCAATATAGCCCTGGCCAGGCTCCGAGCGAAGGCTGGCTGAATTAATTGATCGACAGAAGGCAAATAGGCTTCACCCATTTTAAGCACCCATCCTGCTCCTCGTTCCCAGCAGCTGTGGATGTTGTCAGCATGCTGAAACAAGGCTTTGGTACATGTTCTTTGGCATTAAGCACCCCAAGAAACAGCAAAGAAACGTCAACTAGTGACAGAGTCGCATTAAATTATTCCTAAATGCTGTAATGCAGCACTTGCATTTAACATGCTGGCCAGGCACTGCTTTCATTTACTCAATTAAACAATTAATTACACGCCCTGAGCACAGTAACTCTGCAGTGTTTTCCCTCTGCTCAGCAGCATCCCCACACTTACACGGCAACACGTGTACCAGCCTGACAATTGCACTGGCATTGGCAGCTCCTCATCACCAGCACTTCCAAGGTTACCTGGTCCTGAGGGTGACAGCAGGGATTCCTGCCTGCCCCAACCACATCTGGCCCAGCAGACTGACCGACAAGACCTTTCTGCCCACAAAACACACACGCTGGATTAGTCATGGGGGGGTTTTCCCCCCCCTCTCAAAATGCCAAGAACCCTCCTTCTCAAGCTCCAGCTGCTGCCACCTCTGCAGCCAGAGCAAACAGCATCTTAGCACACTTGTTATTTAATAAATCAATGTGTCATCTCACGCCTCATTGCTACTGAAACTCATCCTGACACCCGCTGCCCTTCCTGAAGCTGTTCTTCTCACCAGGACACCTGGAATGAGCCACGCAGACAAAGCCAGGGCAGAATTAGCAGTCTCTTTTTACTTAGGTGTTTAGATATTTCATTATTGCAGTCTTCAAACAGTTCAATAAATACAAAATTAACAAAAATGTCAATAGATCTTTATTACTGCTTATTATTGTTATTAATTATTCCAAACCACCTGTGATTCCCTGGCGATGCCCGACTATAGTTCAAACATGAAATGCACACGGTGTCCCTTATGATATATTACATTTGTTTCAAGCTTATAAAAATATATATTGCCTTCTCAAGTGTGTATTTACAGTATATAACACGTGGTTAATGAATATCAAAAAAGCATCTGGAGATGAACCAACTTGATCCCAGTTTTGGTTACATGCCCAAGGAGGGGGGGGTGTTGTGGGGTACTATGGTGTTGGCATTGGTGATGGTGAAGCCACACGTTGCCTTTACTCACCAGCTGAGAGGAACGTCCAGGACAGACGTTCCCATAAGGAATATAAAGCCAAGCCCAGGAACAGGAGCTTTGCTGTGGCTGTACCAGCAAAGCATCCACTTGCTCTGCTCCTCTAATTCGTAACTAGCCTCCACCCTGCCCAAACACCTAAAATCTAAATCCTCTCCTTAACTGCATTTATGAGCTCCAGTGAAGCCTGCTGATTACAAAGCACTTGCTCTTTTTTCTCCTCTGACCAAGCCAATTAAGGTTAATTGTGCTGTCAAGAAAGCAAGAGCGCTTGGCCAGGCCTAGGCCCTTGTTTGCAGGGCTTGCCCCCAGGCAAGGAAGGAGGAAGGAGCCTCACACCATGTCAGGGGCTGTGTGGGCAAAGAGATTGAAACCATTTTGAGGCATTTCCCTTGGTAAAGCAGCCCCAAAACAGTGTTGCTAATTAATTTGCTTCTAAGGCATTGCCTGCTTCCCTGAAGAGAGGTGCTGAGAGGAGGCGAGGTCATGTTAAAATCATAATGATCTACACGTTAATCTGCTCGGTTTGTTATCGTCAGTGTAGATCAGGAGCTCAATTAAGTGTTTATTGATGCAAAAAGCTAGGCTAGAAAGCATCTCTCCATGACATGCCTGCCTTTTCTTTCCTGAAGGACAGGCCAGGGAACCAAAGCAAACCCCTCTGGCTCAGCCCAAGCGAGAGCACGGCCCCATCCACAGCATCATCAGAAGGCAACAGCGCCCAGAAACACTCCCAGGTCCCTCACTGGAGCAAGACAGGAAAGTGATGAAATGCTAAATCCTCCAGGAACAGCTAGAGAGACTTGGAGAAAGGAATCACACCTTCCATTCTGATTGTCCTATGGAAGGTAGTACAGGAGCCCAGTTTGGGTGGGAACACTACAGAAATGATGGAAGGACGGCCTCATTTTTTTACTTGGAGCACCCTAGGTCAGAGTGAGCATCACATGACTGCAGAAGCAAAGGGCAGAGGAGGCTGCAGGGCTGCCAACCCCCAGCACGGCCACGGCAGCTTCCCAAGGCACCCATGGGTGCCAGCAAGACACCAGCCATGGCAGCACAGGAGGAACTACTGTGACTCGGGATACGCTGTGCTGAGGTTTCTCTCTCCAGCTGGGGAATGTCCAGAGGGACCAGGGAGCAGATCCCAGCAGCACCCAGAGCCGGCCCCTCCTCACCTCGGTACCTTTGGAGACAGGGTCTGTTCTGGGAGTGGTGGGTTCAAGAGGAACATGTTGCTGCCTGCTCACAGCCAGGTCCAGTTCCCAGACTCTGAAGCTGTCTGTCACCTCATCACTAAGCCCTGGATTTCCCCAGGCCTCCTTGAACACAGCCACCCCAACCTGGAGCCATCCCCCCCCCTCAGCAGCAACATGCCAGCACAGCTCCCTGCATCCCAACGCAGGAGACTGCTGGAAACCCCATGGGCAGGATACGAGCAGGGACATGGGGGATAGGACCCGGAATCAAGTTGGTTCAACTCCCCACCTAGAGAACTATAATATACTTTCTCTATAGATAAAATGTAAACATAAAGAGTGTACAAATTGCACTTGATCCCTGGGAGCCGGCACGTCCACCACACGAAGGTGTGACAGAGGGACAGCGAGTGACCGACCCGACCGGACAAGGGCCAAACTTAAAGACAAATTATTCCCATTAAAAAAAGGAACCAGGTGACATTGGGCAATGTTGTTTAAACCTCAGGAAGAAGAGAGCTGGTTTACCCCTGCGAGCAGCATCCTCCCCGCTGGCAGGCACGGAGGTGCCCACAGGACTGATGGCAGACCCACTGCTGAGGGTTGGCATCTTGAGCTCTGCATTCCCTACCAGGAGCTCAAAAACCCACTGGGGCCACAGGAGCAGAGAGTTGTTGGGATCACATGGTGCTCACCATGGCACTGCCCAGGAACACTGGTACAAGGCAGGAAAATCGATAAACCAAAGTTATCTGGCACCTTCTTGAGACCACTTGTCAGTGAAGCTCAGGCAGAGAGTTCCGATCTCTGATGTGATCAAGCTAAACGATGGGAAAAAAATCATAGAATCATAGAATGGTCTGGGTTGGAAGGGACCCCAAGGGTCACAGAGCTCCAACCCCCCTGCCACATGCAGGGCCACCAGCCTCCAGGCCTGGAGCTACACAAGGTTGCCCAGGGCCCCATCCAACCTGGCCTTGAACACCCCCAGGGATGGGGCACCCACCCCCTCTCTGGGCAGCCTGTTCCAGCCCCTCACCACTCTCTCTGTAAAAAACTTCCCCCTAATATCTAGTATCTCTAAAACAGAGATCTTGTGGGTTCTGAGAGCTCCTGGACCCAGCCTGGCCACACCACCAAGCCAGAAGGGCCCAAGGGCCGGTGCAAAGGAAACCACCATGACTGAGGCTTTACCGAGCAGGAGCTGGATCCCCACAGCAACACCTTCCATGAGGCCACCAGCACCTGCTCTGCTTGACCACGCAACCCAGAGATGAGGAGGATGCCCAGGCTGGGTGGCTCGATCATTATTTAGAGTCTCATCCCCTTGGAGATGGTTAATAGGAAGGTCTGACTCCACCAGACTTCTACCCGCATTATGAACATCTCCCACAGCATCCATTCATTCCCTTTGTAAATCTTTGCCTTTCATCATTAATAATTCACTTGCAATACTTACAGATGATAATAAAAGGTCTACAAAACTCCCAACAAGGCTGCAAAGACCCATTTAATTAACTAACTTCAAGGAAACGTGTATTATTAAGCAGATGCTATTTATGTCTTCGGTCAGGGATTGGGCCTGCATTAGAGGGGATCGGCGCTGCACCACCCTCTGTGACAAAATAAAGTGCTGATGTGCCCTGGATTGCACGACAGGATTTCAGGTGTCCCAAGGATGTGACAGTCTGCTCTGCCCAAGCCCCACTGCCTGGTTGGGGTGTGCGGCCCCTTCAGCGCAGCCCCTGCAGCCCCCTCCACCACCCAGACCTGGGGTGTGCACCATGGAAAGCCACTGCCCCGGCAGGGCAGAGCAGGATACTGCTCTCCTGCTGCCTTTCCCTGTTCCTGACCCAGCATGGGGCAGCCAGGCTGCCTGAGGAGGGCATGGGTGCTCTGCGCAGCTGAAGTGGCCCTCCCAGGGGCCAGGGACGTGCTCTGGGGGAGGATGTGGGAAGCATCCACCCAAAGCCTCATCATGTCCCACTGTTTCTGACACCAAACCAGTTCCCAGGTTTTCATCCTATTTCTGGATGAGCTGGGAGGTTCATTTCTGCTGCCACGGGCTGAATTAGAACCATTTTCCCCTGCAAAAGCTTCCAGACCTAGAGAGGGAAGAGTGCTCATCCATCTACTCCTCCAAGCAGACCTGACACTTCTGAGGAGGAAGTCCCCAAGCTCTGGTGTCAGCCCATGGCTGCAGGCATGTGGTGATGCTCTGCCTGCTTTGCTCCACAACCTGAGGGATGGCAGCCAGAGCCCATCACCACTGCCCACAACATCAGCTGAAGGGAAGGTGTGGGGTGCTCCACCTGCAAAACTTCAAGGCATGAAGCAGGGAAGAGGGATTAAAGTATTAACAGATGCTTTAGCAGTGTGCTGCCTGGCTGCTGCTCTGGTCTATAAGTTCCACCCCCTCCACTGCTGGGCTCCAGCAGTAAATCGAGGGACTGGGACCTGCACAAAAGGCAGCAAAGGCTTGAGAGCATCAGCAGGGCAGCCCAAGGGCTTGTCCGCCTGCCCTCTCGGCTACAGCTCTCTTCATCAAAGCTTTTCATTCCTTCCCTTGAAATTGTCTTGTCAAGAGAGCCTTAAAACCATTTGCTCTGCACTTTAGTGAAGAATATTTGTTTCTGTTCACTGACTGTGGTGTCAGGACTCGGTGAAGTAACTTGGAGTGGAAGGGACGTGGCTGGGAAAGAGTTTCCTTCAGCGTGGCAGATGGGGAAAGTCACCTTCCAGGAGTTGAGTGCTGGGTGTGAGCTGTGCTCTGGTCTCTAAAAATAAAAGCAATATAAGCTCCTTGCGGGGTTACTAGAATGTGTCAGCTTGTATAAAAATACCCATGGATCTCACCAGTAGGATGCTAGATAGGAAAATGCTGTCAGCTCTGGATTAAGACAGTGCACAAATGTCCATCCACCCTGTTAACCCAATTACCATATGAAATGGCATCATTACAGTTTGACTCATCTTACAAAACAGCGCTTGGGAGAGCCACGTCCACCCAGGCACACCGCACACGTCCCAGGAATCCTTGGCTTCCCCAGCACAGGGATGGGAACTCCTGCTCTCTTGCCACATGGAATGACTTGTTTGGCAGCAGCCCAGTGATTCCCACGTGTGTCTGTCCCCCAAAACCAGGAGGTTTCAGAGGTTCAGTTTGGTTTGGGGCTGGCTGGCTGTCTCCTCCCGGGGGGGTCAGTGCTTGGCACTTCTGGAGGGGTTGTGTCACACCTGCACCCCTCGGCCGTGCATATGGATCACCTGCGCCCGGAGAGTCTGGATCCCGCTCAGGATGGTCTTCTGGTGCTCAGCCAGCGTGATCCCCAGGCTGAGGACATCTCTGCAAAAGGAGCCCCACGTCAGCCATGAAAAACAAGCCCGAGCTGTAAAGCATCCCCAACACCGACTGCTCCCAGGCAAGGGCAGCACAGGGCTGCTGGTCGGGCTACAGTGGACCTGCCAGAGGAAGAAAACCCCAACTCGTCCAGCCAAAGCAACGCTGAGTGGGAATCCTGGGATAACACCAGCCTGCTCCCAGCCCCACCAACCTGTGCAGCCAGCATGACAGGACAGGCAACACCAGGCTCGCTGGTAACAACAGGTTTACATCTGGGCTCCAAAAACCAGCAACTGGGATGCACAACGCACGCAGCCCAAACCATGCCAGCAGGCTCTTACACACGTGTTTTAGAAGAGCTGTCCTCTTGTTTAGTGATTATTATTATTTATATTGATTATTATTATTTATATTGATTGAGCTGATGGCATTTTATACATGAATGTTTAATGAAAACTGCTTCAGAGCCATGCAAACACACAGTCCCTCCACCCTGTGATTCAGTGAGAAGTGATCATGCTGAGTGGAATGGTATAGGTGTACCTTAAGAGACAATTGATACAACTTTAATATAAGAATTTTCATAATTTTGAGAAAAGGCTAGTTTAAGAGAAAGCTGTAACTGTGTAAGCTGCTTGTGAGAGCAGAGCAAAACTTAACCATAACAATGCAACAGTAACAGCCTTGAAGATAAAGAAGTAAGAATTGGTGTGGTTTTAGGAATAGATTAGTTTTGAATTTTAGCAGAATTTGGCTGTAGTCACATAAGCTGTTTCATGAAAGTGGCTACAAAACTTAGCCATAATAGTGCAACAGCCTTGAAACCAGAGGAAGTAGGAGATAGAGGAGTCGTAAATAATGAGACTAACGACCAATTAAAAGACAGAGTCTATCTTGTTTTCAGTGAAAGACTAACTACTCGGTGCAGGTGTTGGGAGCCCAGATAAGCATGGAGAAACCC
>VZTU01034697.1:23834-36392 GCA_013400835.1 Zapornia atra
TTATATTATATTATATTATATTATATTATATTATATTATTTTATATATATATACACATATATATATAAAACCTCCAAAATATATATATAACAGAAGGTTACATCCAGGAAACCAGTTCACTTACTGGGCTGTCATCCTGGCCACTGATTCCAGGTAGCAGTAGCCCGCAGCAGTGAAGTTGTCTTTGTACCTGCCCATTTCTATGGCTTCCAGCCACTCGCCCACGGAGCTGAAGGACGGGAAGGCTGTGAAGGTACGCTCGGTCAGGGGGATGGACGCGCCGTGGGACCTGCCAACAGGATGGGGAGGTGAGGGGGGAGCAGGGCATGGCACACCGGTGGTGGGAACTGTCAGGCCAAGCCAGGGAGAGGGCTGTCACCTGGTACATGTGGAGCTGGGGCACTTGGGGGGCTCGGGGCTCTGCACCATCTTGCTCAGGATGTTGTGGATGTGTGAGAACTTGGGTCTCTGGCTGCGGTCCTTCTGCCAGCAGTCAAGCATGAGCTGGTGGAGGGGTGGCTGGCAGTTCACCGGGGCGGGCAGGCGGAACCCATCCTCCACGGCCTTCATCACCTGCAGAGGAGGAGGGCAGAGGGGTCAGGCGCTGTGACGCTGATCGTGGGCCGACCCCTGGGGCAAACCTCCCCCCTCACACCCTCACACCCAGCAGCAGCTCTCCTGCACAGCATTAGCAATGGCAACATCATCAGCTACCGCGGGGACTCACGTCCTGGTTGGACATGTCCCAGTAGGGTCTCTCCCCGTAGGACATGACTTCCCACATGACGATGCCGAAGCTCCACACGTCGCTGGCCGGACTGAAGTGGTGATACTGGATGGCTTCAGGGGCTGACCACAGCACCAGGCTCTTCCCACGCTGGATGGAGAGAAGGGGGGAAGTGATGTGCTCGCACAGCGGGATGCAGCACACGCATCCAGGGCAGCTGTTCCCCGTGCCCTGCCTGGTGTCACAGGGCAGACACCGAGCAAGCCCACATGTCACATGCAGAGTTGGTACTAAGAGAAAACTTTTGCCTCCATTTATTTTTAAATGGCCACATAGCTCCTCTATGCTACAAGTCCTGAAATATTAACGGGAGAGGAGAGCGTCCCTGGGAAGAGCTGATGGCATTTTATACATGAATGTTTAATGAAAACTGCTTCAGAGCCATGCAAACACACAGTCCCTCCACCCTGACTTGCTCTCCTGCAATTAACTATGGAAGCAGGGGATGGATGCCACAGCTAATTGTCATTAACAGCAGGGGGGACCTCAATGCCTTCTCCGCCGTGGGAGAAGCCAGGGTTCCTGCTGGGCTCTTCACCCCCCTGCTCAGCGGGCTGCTTCGTACCCAGCAGCACCGGCAACTCTGCTCCAGAGCTTTGCAGCACGACAGCCACGGCTGAGCTCCAGCTCTGCAGGCGGTGCTCACAGTGTCCGGCGGTGGGGGGGTCGTGCTTTGCCGGGGACTCTTTGGGATGGACAGCAGAGCCCTGCCTACTGAGCGTGCCTCCCTGCAGCGAGTGGTAACAGCCCTGGAAACGTTGTCCAAGACTCTCCCTGCCACCAACCTGCTCAAAGCTGCCAAACCACGGCAGCTCCTGGCAGAGTGGGGACCAAGCCCTGTGAACAAGCTGCTCTTCCCCATGGGATGCCCATGCCCTGCACTGGGACACAGGCATTGGGACACGGGCACCGGTCCCTGCTGGCAGCACACATCAGCTGCTGCCTCCTCAGTGCTGCTCCCCACAAGCAGCAAATGCTTATTTGATTGAGGAATCGATGCTCCTTAAAATATTAACGCCTGGTTAATGTGACACCCTAACAGAGCTGGCTGCGGGGTACAAATGAAACACATCTTATGGCTCTGCAGATAAAAATGCATTGATGGACCCCCCAAGGCAGGAGTAGCCACCCCCCCTCCCACCATCTCCCCACCCAAGGGCTCCAGAGCTGCTTCTCCGAGCGCAGGCAGGCACTCCAGAGACATGCTGGCTTAGCAGAGCTGACAAGGTGTGAGTGTGAATCAAGCAGGACTTAAATACTTAATTGAAACCCATGAATTTCATTACAAGTGATAAAACAGGCATAAGGAACCCTGAGGCTGCCAGAGCTGCCTCCAGCCACCCGCCGCCTCTGCCAGTTCACACAGACGTGCGGGAGGGCTGCGGCCAGAGGAAGAGCTGGTTCTGGGCAGCTGCTGTGCCATTCTCTGGCTGAATGTGTTTGATTTCCAGCTCAAAATGAAACTTTTAAGATGCAGAGCACAGATTCATACATGAGGAACGAGATGGGAGCCTAGGAAGAATACTGGTCTTGGAGTAGGACTGTGATATGTCTTATTAACTCCGCCCGTGGGAGGTGGCTGGCTTTGGGTTTGATCCTTATTCAGCATTCCAAGCAGGCAGTAAACCTCTCCAGTGACTCCAGGCCCAGGTCCAAGCACTCCTGGCCATGGCCAGGACATTGCAGCCAGGGAGATCCATCCCTGCAGAGGTTTTGTAGCCGATTTGTCAGCATTTTGCTTTCAGGGGAACGTTGCTGATAGAATTTGGAAATGCAGCTTACCATGGTGGAGAAGATGGTCTCCATCTTATCTTCTTGTGGTCGCCTGAAGCCAGTTATTTTGCAAGCCAGGCTGCTGTTCACCAGGACTTTGTGGGCAGCGAGGCTTTTGTGTATGTACCCCATCTCTGCCAGGTACTTCATGCCAGAGGCGATCCCCTGCAGCATCCCAAGGAGCTGAGTGGCTGTGAACTGTCCCTCGTGTTTCTGCCACAAAAAAGAGGAGGAAAACCCAAAAGGTGAGGAATGCCCAGCTGGAGGGGGCACAGCAGCAGAGCCCGAGGAGGTTGGCAGACACCACCCCCCCCAGCCATTACTCACCCTGAGAAAAGAGTCCAGCACTCCGTTCCCCATATACTCCATCACTATCATCATGGTACTCCCTGCATGGACAGACAAGGGACACTGCATGAGTCCTGCTCATCACTCAGGTAGCTCTGGAAAAGTTTCCCAATACTTTCTCTTCCACCAACCTGCTCAGAGCTGCGAAACAACAGCAGCCCCTGGTAAAGCAGGGACCAAACCCCTCAAACAGGCTGCTTTTCCCTGTGGCAAGATGCCCCCCACGGGCACTGGTCCCTGCCAGCAGCACATGTCAGAAATCTGGGTGTTAACCTCTGGCATGCTCAGCCTGCACTGCCTGGCTTGTAAGGGAGGCAAGGACTTTATCTCAGGCCGTTTGCAGTGGGTCCAAGGCTTTGCTGTGGTACCCAGCTGGGAACCCACTGGACCCCAATATCAATCGGATGCTCCTCTTATCAGAACACTGAACCACATCACGAAGGAGCCCAGCACTAACTCAGCGGAAGCAAAAGCAGCCAGCTCAGCCCAAGACTCAGCGCAGCAATGCTTCCTTACCTAATAAAAAGGCTAGTTAAAACCAGCACACGTGCTCACGTTTCTTTGGATTTACATGAATATCCATTTAACAACAGCATCCACAGACTAGTTCAGCACACACATTCCCACGGGAGCCGGGAGCAGCCGGAGTCATCTGTTTCACTGACAGAACCTCACTTCAATTTGCTTTTATTAAGAGCACAGAGTTTTCCTGCTAAGCCAGTCCTACTACCTGGATTTATTAATCTAGCTGTAAGCGTTTTATTAATCATCAGAATGCTAAAACAGCAAGTACATGAGGAAAGACCCCATTTCCAGAGCACAACAGCATTGCACCTCCAGCACCAGCTCATCACTCCGCAGCTCGAGCACGGGTGCCTGCACAGGAGCCTTCCTCCCTCCAGCTGGGGCTGCCCGGTGTTGTACAGCCCAATTTTCATCCTCCTCACCCCCTTTACCTCTGGTGATGACCCCTTCCAGGCGAATGACATTGGAGTGATCGAACTGGCCCATGGTGCAGGCTTCAGCCAGGAAGGAACGCTGCTGCTTCTCTGAGCAGCCTGCCCGCAGGGTCTGGATCGCCACTGGCAGCTCTCGTTTGCTGGGCAGCTTCAGGCATCCCCGACAGATCTCCCCAAACTCTCCTGCACACCAGAGACATGAGTCAAACAGCATCCAACACCCCTCACAGATTTCCATCTAAGGGATGTGTGCTTTGGGACTGTACAGTGCATCCCTGGAGCACACGCCATGTGTCTTGCCATGTAGCCCAGCCAGGTTTTCCCATCGTTAATCAGAGGATTTGCCAGGAGCAGGTGGAGCCACGAGTTCCCCCCACAAAAGTCTGTTTTACCACCTTCCCCCACCTTTGCTGAACACCCAACCCTTCACCCAAGTTTAGCACCCACATGTGATACTAAAAACATGTGATAAAACCACGCGGTTTCTTCTTCCTACGCCTCTCAGCCGTTCTCTCCATGCTCTGCTCAGGGTGTATTGTCCTTTTTCCTCACAAAAAAGGCCCCACAGCCACCCAAGGCCATGCTCCCTGGGTCTGGCCCATCCTGTTTCCCATGGAGCAGGGTATGGTGGGGTCAGGAGGATATCCACAGTCCTTCAGGCAGAGCATCCTGCTCCGCACAGCCACCAAAATTGTAATAGAAAAGGCCAATATTGGCTTTACAGCAAAAAAAATACATAGCTGTGAAAACCTTTATCAATCTGAACACCAGCAGCACGACAAACGCACTCCCAAATTCCTTTATCCTTAAGTTATTCCTGACTAATTCCTTTCTTGATCCTTCAAACACCAATTTGCTCCCAAAAGGCATGTGGGAGCAGCACTCAGCAGCTACAAAGACAACCTCCTCAGCTTCTCCATGTCCTCTTCCCTTCCAAACCGTCCTCTGACGCGGTGAGCCAGCCCTTCCCTCCTGCCCTTCCTCCACCTCTTCTCTCCCTGCAGCTGAATTTATCTTTAGGAGAAGAAGGGACAAAGAAGAATCGTGTTTCCCACGTCCTGGCACACATTAGCGATGACGGCTCGAGGGCCCTGGGAGGGGATTTTAATTTGCTTCTAAGTTTTAGGCAGCAAAGTTGATGAAAATCAATAAATCATTAGGTTCCCATATTTATAAATAGTTTTCAGGCAGCTGTCAGGCTGCCCCAGTGCAGAGAATCGCTGACGGTCTCTGCTCTGCGCTTCAATCTGCTGGCTGTTACTTGGTACTTTGGAAAAATGAATGGGAATCAAGTGAAATCAAGCTCCTGATCAAAATACTCACTCCCATCTCCCCCTGCCACCACTGTGCACTCCCTGGGACACCAGCAAGAGCAAAGGTCTGTGGTGCTGAGGATGCAGAGATGCCTTAGGAGATGCCGGCAAGGCAGGAGGGCCGGCACACATCCATGGAGCATCCTTAAGCTAGGTTCTGGTATGGTGTGAGAATGGAATAGGACTGCTTTCAGTGATCTCAGAGACCATCTGTGTTAACATCAGCTGGAAATCCATCAGTGGCTCCTGTCACTGAACTGGTATCATCATCCCTTCTGCCCCCACATTCCTAATTCCCCACATTAGGGCAATGAAGCTGGGGAAGGGGCTGGAGAGCAAAGCTTCCGAGAAGCGGCTGAGGGAGCTGGGGGTGTTCAGCCTGGAGAAGAGGAGACTGAGGGGAGACCTTATCTCCACCTACAATGACCTGACAGGAGGGTGTAGAGACGTGGGGGTTGGTCTCTTCAGCCAAGTGACAGGTGATGGGACAAGGGGGATGGGCCCAAGCTGCATCAGAGCAGGGTCAGATCAGATGTTAGGAAAAAACTCTTCACCAAAAGGGTTCTGGGGCACTGGGACAGGCTGCCCAGGGAGGGGGTTCAGTCACCAACCCTGGGTGCGTTAAACAGATGGGTAGATGAGGTGCTCAGGGATATGGTTTAGCACAGGACAGGAACAGTTGGACTTGATGACCTCAAAGGCCTTTTCCAACCTGGAGATTCTGTGATTCTAATGGCAGGAAGATACCAAGGACTGAATATCTTCAGCTTGGCCTGCATGGACCAGGAGTTGGACTCAATGATCCTTATGGGTCCCTTCCAATTCAGGACACACGATGATTCCACAGCACTGCAGCTCAGGCAGTGCCATGAGCTTGGGCAGGCCCTGTGACACGGAGCAGAGCACTCCAGCTGCGGACACGCACAGCCCACGGCACAGCCACGGCCCTGGGGCACAGCCATGGCCCTGGGGCACAGCCATGGCCCTGGGGCACAGCCATGGCCCTGGGGCACAGCCACAGCCCTGGGGCACAGCCACGGCCCTGGGGCACAGCCAGGACTGAAGAGGGGCCAGTGAGGAGGAACTTGCCTGTCCCAATGATCCTCTCGATTTTAATGCTGGCGTTATCCAGCTCTTTGGCAAAGAGGTGCACAGCCTGCATGGGGTCTTCACAAGTGTCTGGGTCGATGTACGTCCTCCTGGTTGGTATTTTAACTGTGGGAAAGCAGGAAATGGACAAAGGGAGCATGAGAAAGGCTTGTCAGAACTCCTGCCCACCCGTCCCAGGAAACACTCCTGCAGGTTACCTGTCCCCAGGTCTGCTGGCAGGACTAACTTCCCACCAGCAAAGCAAAAGACTCGGCTGTCAGGTTGCTAGGAAATTTCTGGTGGGATTAAATGAACCTAAACACTCTGCTCCACAGCCACAACTCCCAGGTTAAAGGCGAGCAGCTCCTTCCCCCTACTGCAGCTCCCTTCCAGACTGAGCCTCTCTGCCACCCATGCTGATCCTCAAGCATCCAAGTCATCTCCATGCCCAAGAACTCTAGGAGAGATAATTATAAGCATGAACAACAGCCATGTTCCAGCTCCCCTCGATTAGCAGCATGGGCAGCAAAATACCTCCCACAGGCAGCTACCATCTGCCGCACGGCAAGCAACCCTGCCAGGGAGCACGTCCGGGAGAACCACGCAGAACGAGCCTGACCTGCTTACAGCAGCCCCTGCAAAGCTCCGGAGGAGAAACAAGCCTCCTGCTTGCTGTGGCTTCCTCAAAACCCTGAATTCACATCTCCTGAAAACAAATAGCCGAAGCACATCAGCTCTGCTGCTGGCCAGGCCCTGCTAAAGCACTGTGGCATCTCCTCTCCCCGGGCATGGGGATGTTTTGCTTGGCCCCTCTGGGACCACAGTGGAACATGACCACCAGATCACTCCGGGAAGAGGTCCCACCACACAAGGTTTGGCCCTTCCACCTTGGCTCCATTTGGGCAGCTGCTCTGCTCCCCTTGCCCTGCATGGAAAACCTCCAGCAAAGTCCTGTGGGCAACTCAGCAGTATGACGCCCTTCAAAGCCAGGTGGAATGGGCCAAGCTGCATCCAAGAAGCACATAGGGGTGTGCTGCTTCCAAAATATTTTAGGGAGCAGAAGACCACGTGTGTGCTTCATGGGCATATGCCAGGAATCAAATAAACTCATCAATCCTGACATGTGAATTTCCTTTGACATCTGAACTTCCTTTGACAGCTGTAAAATCACTGCTGCTCAATAATCAAGAGTGGTCCCAGAAAACAAAGCCACATTCTCCTGCAGCCATTCACAAAACACCAACAGAATAATTCATACACCTCCTGGAAAGCTGAAAACATCCCCCTTTCCTTCGGCACACCGGCGACCTGTGTGCGGGAAGGACGGACACTGGCTTATGAAGCTGTCAAGCCTGCCATCCCTGGAGAGCCTCACTGTGCTGAGCCCTTGCTCTGGGATAATACAGCATGACAACACTTCAAAAGCAAGGATTCAGGGCTGCTTTGTCGGGAGCTAGGTTATTAATAGCAATGAACACGGTGATGCCCACACAGCCGTACCAGCCGCAGTGGCCAGGCTTCACTTACAATGGAAGTACAGCTCCTCGTCCCCGTCCTGGCTGGCTTTGCTGTACCCACACTGCCTGCAATGAGAAGGAAGATGCACACACCGTTATCTGGGCATAAAAAACCTCCAGTCCAGCCCCACAGCATGAGGAAGCAGCTCAGCCCAGCTCCCAGGCTCGGAGCCTGCTTGTGGTCCTAAGAGCCTCTGCTATAGTCCTCCTCCCTTGCCCCAGCCCCAAACCTCCCCTGTCCGTGCCCTGGCTCCGCTCACCTCCTCCAGACCATCACACCAATCACCATGGACACCAGCACCATCAGCCCCGCGATGGCCACCACCGCAATGATGAGGACGGGGTTCTGCTCGCTGGAGGCCACTGTCACTGCGGGAGGGAAGGCAGAGCCAGTCAGCGACAGGCCGTGGGGTAGGCCCAAGGCATGGGGCAGCCCCTGATGCTCCTCCCAGTGCTGACCCACATCCTCCAGCAAGGCTGTGGGACAATTCCCTTCAGCACCAAGCTGCTTTTCACCATCCTCACCACAATCCACATCCCAGTTCAGCTTTAAAAGCTCAAGCTGGTGCGGATCCAACCAAAGCACAAGGGGTGCAGGCAGAGCAACCCCGTCCTCCTGGTTG
This sequence comes from Zapornia atra, assembly GCA_013400835.1. Classification (NCBI taxonomy): domain Eukaryota; kingdom Metazoa; phylum Chordata; class Aves; order Gruiformes; family Rallidae; genus Zapornia; species Zapornia atra. The sequence goes on from VZTU01034697.1 coordinate 32,244, forward strand.
TGTTAATCAGTGCTGAGGAAGAGTTTCTGTTTATCAGAGGGACACATTAAAATTTACAGCTTACAAATAGTTTTCCTTCATCACATTAATCCCTTCCCCTCCTGCTTTTGCAAACAGGGGTCTATTAGAAAGCTGCGTTCTATATAAAATTTTTATTGGCTTCAATTCATTCTGAAAATGTCTTCTGGGTGGCAAATGGATGCAATTTAAAGCCCTGTTAAACACAATCTGCGAGAGTTGTACTGAGCCAGCCATCTCAGGGCTTTCATTTCTAGCCAGGGCGGGTTATTAAGCTGAAGCCCTGCCTTGTCTCCAAGCTCTCCTTTAGTCAGTGAAATAAGATGCTCCTGGGCTATAGTTACGAGTGCAGACTGCAAAGGAAAAGCCCCAGCAAGTAACACTGATGCTGGTTGGCCTTATTCAACCAAGTGGTTAATGAGCCAAGCACCTCATGAGCCATAATGGGTGCAGGGCAGGTGGTCACCTCCTGCCTGGGTGCTCCCAAGGCTGGCCAGACCCCAGGGTGGCATCGCCTCCTCTGTTGCAGTCCCCATGGCCAGCCACCCAACGTGTGCAGCACCTGCACAGCTTCGCAGGCCCAGGGCAGGATTGTGCCCTCAGCAGTTCCACCGGCAGGGACTGACACTCACTCCCTTCCAGCATCTGTTAGTGGCCCTGAGGAAGGGTCCTGGTGAGATCTGTTCCAGCACCATCATCCAAGGAAATACAACCCCCAGTCACTCTGGCTCTGCTGAGCTTTTTCTTGGGCAAGCTCGAAGAGTGGAGACTGTTCCCAACCTCTACACCAGAGAGGAGCCAGGGCCTGGCTGCCCTCACCGACGCTGCACAGAGAAGAAAGAGGACAGACACCTCCAGGACAAGCTGACTAACAACCTTGGCAAAAATCAAACACGAAAAGGCAATTAAAAGCAGGTCCTGTGAAGTGCCAGGAGTTGCACAACCAGAGGAACAGGTGCTGCTCCATGAAATGAGCATCAGGGGCAGAAGCAGCGAGCAGCAGCGTCCCCGTGTCCGTGCTCAAAGAGCCTCGCACCTACAGGGGTGTTCGTAAGAGGCAACGAGCCTTGCCAACACTTACACTCTGCCAGTGTCTCCACTTCGATACTAGGGCTGTAGTTTCCATAGTCTGGTGAGGAAGATGTCCGGATTTGGAAAATATAGAGGGTGCCAGGCTTGAGGTTATTGACCGTCACGGCTGTTGATGTGGTTTTCACAGTCGAGTAACTTTGATCTCTCTGATCCTGTGGAATAATGAGATACCCAAGATCTAGCTGGACTGACAGCTGTGCCACAGAGCCGGCATGGCACAGCTGTACCTTCGCCTCTGGGTTCCATCAGGACAGTTATTTAAACATAAAACCTTCAAGAGAAAGAATACATTTACTGGGTGTCTCATTAATAGAAATTAGATGGAAAGGTCACATGAAATGGCAGGTCGAACCAGATGACAGGCTACCACGACAGGCAGAGGACAGGGTGGGTGGTGGGGAGCAGCATTGCCACCCCATGGCTACTTTCCTTCTTCCTGCCCCTGCAAGGGGGCTCAGCTGCTGGCACCATCCAGCCCCTTCCCGCTCCCACCCTGGAGTAAATACACACATATTAGTACACGCTGAGTAACCAAAGCAGGCAGGTGCATTTGTCAGCAGTCCTCATCCCTGGGATTTTATTCGCTTCCCCAGCGACCCACAGATCTCTGCTTTGACTAAGGGAGCGTGCAACGGGCAGCCCCCCACTGCAGCCGTTGCTGGAGGTGAAGGCAGGGTGGGCTCTGCCTGGCCCGGCAGCACCACAGCACAACCTGCACTGCTTTCACATGCCAGAGCAGCAGATCCCAGGTTCTGTGCTGGGAGAGGGGTTGGGCACTGGCACAGGCTCCCCAGGGAAGGGGTCCCAGCCCCGAGCTGGGCTGAGGGCAAGAAGGGTCTGGACGATGCGCTCAGTGCAGCTCTGACTGGGCTGGGCTGTGTGGGGCCGGGAGCTGGACTGATGGTTCCTATGAGTCCCTTCCAGCTCAGGGGATTCTGTGACTCTGTGCTTCCCTGTGCCTCTGATTCCTGTGGCTTGCAAAGCAAAACAAGCCCCAGCCCTGGCACCGGCAAAGCTTCCCACGCTTCTGCACAGGGGTCATTTTCTCAGCCACGTCGGGTTCTTCCGAAGAAGTTCCCTGGGAAGAAGATGAGGCCAGTGCTGCCACAGTCCCACACCGGGATTATCTGAGGCCACTTTCCACTGGGAGCAGGGCTGGGAGGTATCCTTCTCCCTCAGCATCAGTCCCTCCCAAATCCCACGCGCCGCACCCTGGCTACGCTGGGGAGCACCCCAACACACACCCCAGCACCCCGGCACTGGCACAGGCAGCAGCCACACATCACACCGCTGCCACGGGCATCCCCAGGAAGCCTATTTTCCATTTGATACGCTTTTCCCCTTGTACTTTAAGTACAGCTTTAAGAGCAAAGATTAGGAGCTGAGTTGATTTCCACGCCAGCATGAAAGCCTCATTTCAGTGAGTAATTGCTAAGCTATACCCCAAATTCCCTACCCGAGCAGGACGTCTCCTCATGTCACACACCCCCAGTACCCAGCTGCCGCAGCCCATTTGCACAGGAATTACCAGCTCAGGCTTCAGCGTTCGCCCTCTCCCCCCAGATCCCTCCTTTCATATCCATCAGATGCTGCAAATCACATTAATATGAATCAGCTTCAAGGTAGCTCGCTTCTAAATACAGAACACCAACATGTCACCTGCACAGCTCGCTTGACGCGCAATCAGTTTCATAACGAGCCTGAGCACAGGCAGATAAGGTAATTTGAGGAACTGTGTCATAAACTGCATTTATTTTGATCCACGGCGCTGGCCCTGCTCCCTGCCCACTGGTATTTGCTTCTCAACTCGTCAGCTCACCACACCTGCCAAATAAATGGCTATTTTTAAAATTAAGAGACTGCCACCAAAAACGCTTGCTTGGGTCCCTGCCTGCGGGGGGAAGACGTCTCACAGCTCACCCAAGTCACAGATTTGGTGGCACTCAGTCCTAAGCCAGAGAGGAACACGAGGTCCAGCGCCTTCCCAAAGAGCAGGGTAGAACTATTTAGGAGTAACATGTTTCCAGGGGCAAATTAGGAAAACATGACAGAGTTTAAATTACTTAATTGCAGCAGCATCTTTACAGACATATTTCACAGAATCCCAGAGCATTAGGGGTTGGAAGGGACCTTGAAAGCTCATCCAGTCCAACCCCCTGCCAGAGCAGGATCCCCCAGACTAAATCCCACAGGAACACATCCAGCTGGGTTTGATGTCTCCAGAGAAGGAGACTCCCCAACCTCTCTGGGCAGCTGCCTGTGACTGGGAATGCCAGCACACACAGCACTGCCCGCACCGTGCTGGCAAGGGAAGCGCCCAAGAGTGGGCTGGGGCACAACCAAGAGCCAGAGCTGGTCCCCAGAGCCTACCTTCTCATAGTACTTGACCTCATACTCAGTGCCGTTGGCGGTCGGGAAGCCCGGCTCCTGCCACGACAAGGAGATGCTCTTCTGCTCCACTTTATCCGTGCGGATGCCCGTGACAGGAGTCAGCGCTGAAAAAGGGGAGAGGAAAGCAGCATGTGACCATGGTGCTGCCGATGCCCCACACCCTCCCTGCAGCCAGCAGCACCCAAATCCCCCCTGCACCCACCTGCCGCAGCCAGTGCTGTCACCCCAGGGATGCAGCCAGCGACACTGCATCCCGCTGTGCTCTGGCTGCTGTGGTCTGAGCAGCCCAGCACAACCAGGAGCTGAGCCCACGGTACTGGGAATTTTATCTCTCTCCTCACATTCATAGAATCATAGAATCATAGAATGGTCTGGGTTGGAAGGGACCCCATGGATCATAGAGCTCCAACCCCCCTGCCACAGGCAGGGCCACCAACCTCCAGGTCTGGATCTACACAAGGTTGCCCAGGGCCCCAGCCAACCTGGCCTTGGACACTTCCAGGGACGGGGCACCCACCCCCTCTCTGGGCAGCCTGTTCCAGCCCCTCACCACTCTTTCTGTAAAAAACTTCCCCCTAATATCTAATCTAACCCTTCCCTCCTTTAGCTTTAGTCCATTCCCCCTTGTCCTGCCATTATCTACCCTTT
>VZTU01034697.1:36433-63123 GCA_013400835.1 Zapornia atra
TCTTTGTAGGGCAGGTGCTCCAGCCCTCTGATCATCTTCGTGGCTCCTCTGAACCCTCTCCAACAGTTCCACATCTTTCTTGTATTGGGGGCCCCAGCTCTGGACACAGGACTCCAGATGGGGCCTCAGGAGGGCAGAGCAGAGAGGGACAATCCCCTCCCTGTCCCTGCTGCCACCCCTCTGCTGATGGAGCCCAGGATCCCATTGGCCTTGCGAGCTGCCAGAGCCACTGCTGGCTCATGTTCAGTCTCTCATCCACCACAATCCCCAAGTCCTTCTCAGCAGGGCTACTCTCAAGGAGCTCTTCTCCCAGTCTGTATCTATGGCTGGGATTCTTCCGACCCAAGTGCAGCACCTGACACTTGGCAGTGTTGAACCTCATTAGGTTCACCCGGGCCCATCTTTCCAGCCTGTCAAGGTCCCTCTGGATGGCTTCCTGGCTGCGAGTCGCACATCAGCAGCTCTATGACTCTGTTAGCACCAGGCTGGCCTCGGCTGCTCATATCACCTGTCATCTCGCAAAACACCTGGTGACCCATGCTCCCAGAGACCCCAGGCTGGTGGTGGGGATTACCCCAGTGTCCCAGTGACAAGACTGTCATTGTCACTGCTCCTTTGCCACAGCAACTGCCATGTCACAGCCTGTGCCAGCCTAAACCTGGCCCTGATGAAGTGGAAATAAGGAGCAATTCACAGAGCTTAGAGCAGAACCGTGGCAAATCAGTGCAAGTTTGGCTCTATTTGTTGGTGGTGTTTGAAGTGCTGCAGGAGGGCTCAGGGCTCCTGGGTGCTGCCAGCGGGGTGGAAGGTCTCTGGCAGAGGCAGGGAGCCTTTCCCGCATGCGGATGCTGCTCTTCTAACAGAAGCCAAAGGGACTTGGAATCAAGGAGCAGCTCATCATGAATAAAACATCAGGAGGACTTTTGTCTTCGGCAGAGATTAACGAGCTAAGTAATAAATACAAAATTTCACAGATACTTAAGTTTACTTTCTGGGCACTTGTTCCTCTCCACTGGAGCCTCCATGGGATGCCTGGGGCCTCGGGATGAGCTTGAAACAGCCGATTCGCAGCTTTTCCTGTGCCTGCTGCGGGGCTGCTCACCTGAACGGGCAGATCAGTCACTGCAGCCCCTTCACCCTCGTGTGTTCAGACCCTGGTGCTTACCCAGGTGTCCTGGGGACGACCGTTCCTTGGGCCAGGACTGTGCCAGCCGGCTGCAAGCAGGCTGACAGCTGCTGGGAGCAAGCCGAGCATCTCTGAGCCAGCTACAGAGTTTTTTCTGCTGTTCCTCATTCCTTCTCATCCAGAGAGATTTCCTGTCCCCCCCCCACCTGGGACAGCTTGTGGCACTGCCCCAGGAGGGCTGTGAGGACGGTACTTGGTTTGTTCTGCCACTGAGGAGGTCAGTTTTTCTCATCAGTCCTCATTTTCTCTCTAATCAACCCAAAGCAACACGAGGCTTCAATCAAGGCAGTGTAGGAAATTCATTTTCCCCTACTGAAATATTTAGTGTCTCCCTTGAACAGCATCCTCTGCAGTAAAGCCATGTCCCAAGCAGCCCCTTGCTGGTGAACACCCTGGCCATGGGCAGATCATACCGTCTGAGCTGCTGCTGCCTTGCCCTGGGCAGTCAGGGGATGCCATGTCCTTGGCTGGATCCTGAGATGCTGCAGACGGTCTGAGAGGTCCAGCTGGCTTTCTGCTGGTGGGGAGGGGGGGTTTGGAAGAGCTGCTGGGATGCTGCCTGCAGGCAGCGAGCCCGGTGCAGGCAGTGCCACTGCCTGTCAGCTGCGAGAGCTGTACGGGCACCGGGCACAGCTCAGCAGCTTGGAGGCAGGAGAAGGTGGTTGGAGGAGGAGACAGCGTGGAGGAGGCTCTGAGGAAGCAGAGATGACTGCAGCAGGGTAAGGCAGTCAAACCCTCCTCTGCTGCTGAACAGCCAGGGCGTCAGTGTTGGGCAGAGAGCCTGTGGGTAGCTGGGGACGGTGAGCTGCCTGGGATGTCAGCTTGTTTGGAGCCAAACCTGGTTGACACAGGGGTGGTTGGCAAGGGCATCTCGTGTAGTAGGATGAACTGAATGGGAGCACACATGCCAGGGAGGAAGATTCAGCATGGAGCATGGGTTAACTGGAAACAAACAGCTGTCTCCTGGGCACAACCTGTATGCTTGGCCACAGGCCGGGAGCTCGGCCGCCTTCCAGCTCTCCAAACGTTAGCTGGTGCTCAGATCCCCCCCTGCACTGTGGGTGGAGGATGCCTTTAGGATACTTTTTGCTTATTTTGGTCAGAGTGTTACCAGCTGCTCCCAGGTTACAAAGCCCTTGTATTTTTACCATCATCTTCTCCCACTGGGCGATCGCCAGCTCTGAGTTTGCCCTATTTCAATCCCAGTTCAGAGGGAGGGAATCATAGAATCACAGGGGTTGGAAGGGACCTCGAGAGATCATCGGGTCCAACCCCCCTGCCAAAGCAGCTCCCTAGCTCATATTGCACAGATAGGCATCCAGATGGGTCTGGAATATCTCCAGAGATGGAGACTCCACTCCCTGTCCCAGGGCTCTGTCACCATCATTGGGAAGAAGTTCTTCCACGTATTTGTGGGGAACTTTCTATGCTCCAACTTGAGGCCATCATCTCTTGTCCTGTCCCCACAGATCACTGAGAAGAGGTTGCCATTTCCCCCTGTGTCCCACACTTCAGATATTGATAAACATTGATCAGATCCCCTCTCAGTCTTCTTTTCTCCAGGCTGAACAGTCTCAGCTCACTCAGCCCTTCCTCACAGGGGAGATGCTCCCAGCCTTTAATCATCTTCATAGCCTCCGCTGGACTCACTCCAGGAGATCCCTGCCTTTTTTATATCATCAAGTCCCACCTCCAAATGGGATCAATGATTTTAGATCATCAAGTCCAACCCCTACATTAACTTGGGTTTTGCTCCTGCAACCTAAGTTGAGTGCCCCTCGCTGGTTTAGATGCTTCTCACCACTAAAATATCACACAGGTGCCCTCCTGGATCCCTGAATCATGCAAACAGACTGAAGAAACCCCAGTGAGTGACTGTTAACAAAGTCATGGGAAAAATCACACTCGCTTAGCGACGGGTTGTAGAGCAGAGCCCATGGTACACGCCAGAAAAGCAGGTGCCAGCCTTGAACATGTTTAAAGGCATTAAAGAAAAAAGTCACACAGACTATAAAGCATTTCACACTGTGAAAAAAATGTGTTTCCCATCAATATTTTAAGCTCCCCCAACATTGCCTCTATTCTGCAAAAGCAAACATTAAATTATTCACCACTCTGCCTGGGTTTATAAACTCTGTTTCGCTCAATGTGGGTTTAGTCCTCTTAATTAACCAGCAGAAAAGGCATAAAACTATGGGCACCTACAACTGGGGGCACCCTGTCCCTCCTCTGAAGGAGCCGCCACATCCCAGTCCCAAAGGGGACCCTTATGGAAGGATGAGACAAGCATGGAAAGATGTGGCTGAACCAGGACTGCCTCCAGGTCCTACTTTCAGAGCCAGAGAAGCCACCTCATCAGTTACCATGCACTCTTCCAGGTCTGGTTCTCACTGAATGAAGGCAGGGGGAGCAAAGACCCTCAATCCTGTGCCTCCCCTCCCATCCCTCCTGGCCAAGGCCGGGCTGGTGTTACACAGCACAGAGATGCTTCATTCAGAGGACTTCAACTCAGCACAAACCACTCCTCCATGGAAAGGGGAACGCGTTTCAGCACTGGCTGCATTATTAATCTGCAACAGATTTAAAAGCCCTTTAAAACAGGAGCCAGTCCCTGCCGGGAATATAAATGACACGGTCCCAGAGGGTACATTTACATAGCTAATGCAGCTCTACTCCCGCAGGTAAACAGCTCTGGTCTCTCCTCAAACACTTTTATTTAGTCCCATGCTGGGACCAGATTAAAAAACCCACAGTATTAATTTTGCCCCCCACAGACTAAATAGCATCTCTGCTTCTCTCCTGCAAACACGACACCAAACAACGGCCAATTCCCACTTGTGGCTCCCGAAGGGGAAGGGCAGCGCAGAGGCTGCACCCAGGGCTGGATTTAGGATCTCACAGCTAAACAGGGGCTTGTTTCTTTGGTTAATTTCTCATCTGAATTTGCATTTCTGCAGCCGGAGTTTCCCTGCTGCTGCAAACGGCTTCAGAGACCGTCCCAATCGCATCACAGCCAGCACCGAAGTCACCACTGCCTCCAGCATCCCTGAGCTCTCCCTTTCTCCTAGATCTCCAGCCCTATCCTGCACTTCTGCAGTGGGCTTCTGCGACTAGGGGCTCCAGGGCTGGAGATGACACACTCCTCAGAGCAGCTCTGTAAGCCACATCCTGCCTGCACCCCTGCCCACTCACACAGGGCTCCCTCCAAGCTCTGAGGGAGCACCTCACGATGGGTGCTACAGGCAAACCAGTCTGAGGAGCCACTCGCATCCCCAGGAGACGACCTTCCCCCCTCTCTGTGGGCAGGTTAATCATGGCTGTCCTTCTTGCCAAACCAAGGGGTACCTGGGGAAGGAGCGGCTCCAGCCTGGCATTGCCCAGGGTGGGGGGACACACACGTATCCCCCCTTCAGCAGCAAGAGATGCGTTTCAAAACACTCCCTGACACTCAGTTAATTCGGAGCCACCATCAGCATCTGGAGACTCCACAGCTCAACAAGAGACATTGATTTTGAACAGATTACAAGATGAATTAACAAGATGAATTACAGCCTATTCTTTACGTGGTATCTCTGTTCCTTTGGGAGCGAGGGGCTGAGGTTCCCACTCCCCCAGAAGAGACACAGCACTAAACAGACCCATGGCGACAGCACAGGCTGTCACCGCACTCGGCGCCTTGTCCCCAGCTCAGCCCTCAAGCTCCAGGCAAGGATGCAGCTCCTGAACCCCAGCCCCAACCCCGGACAGAAGCTTCTGGAGGAACAGTTCGTTACTAGACCTCGTTAAGCTCACCCCTCCCCAGCTTGTCCTCTGGCTCAGGAACAGCCTGAGCTCAGAAGACAGAAGATCTTCCTAGAGCTAAATCCATCCCTGAACAGCACCAGATCCTAATGAGGAATGACAGCTCTGCTGAAGAGCTGTGTGTAGCGCAGCATCTACCCAATGAAGCCAGCAGAACCGTTAACGTGAAGGGAAGAGAAAGCAACAACACACACGAAGGCGTTTGATCAAGTGGTGGGAAAATTATTTATAACAAGATCAAAGTTTAATCTCTTCAGATGAAATTGTTGGCCAATTCCTGCCAGGAGGTACGTGAGGATCACCTGTCTCCGTTAACCGTGGCTTGGCAAAGGGCTTTCATGCAAATTAATAACATAACAGCAGAGGAACGGGCAAGGACACAACAAGCTGGAGCTGATTTTCCTTCAGCACAGCTAACAATGGAGAGGGGATCAACCCCCCAAACCAGCCACAGCCTTGACCAAACCATGTAGGCAGGCTGGGAGCTCGCTGCCCCGCACACAGCAGGTGGGACACACGAAATGTTAAGCAGGAGAGGACCCAGAGTGAGAAACTGCAGAGCGGCCCAGAAGAGATTCAATCAGCAGGTTTGGCTCCAAGGGAAAGTCAGGATTTGAATTATCTATTTTTTTGTGAATGGGCTGAAAAAGTTGCCCTGGGAAGGTACTTTTTTGTGATTTGTAAATTCGAAGCGCAGCCAGATCACAGAGCAGACCTGTCCTAGGCTGTCACCACACTCACCATCACCCAGCTCAGCACCAGCTCAGCACCGCAGGAGGCAGTGGGGCCTTGGGCTCCTCCAGCCAGCTACTCACCCCACTGTAGCACCAACCAAAACCCCTCTGTGACTGTTAGAGGTCGGTCTCAGTCCCCGTCCCCCCATCCTGCCTGTGCTGCCGTGCTGGCCATCATTGCTGAGCACACAGAGCCAACCGAGAGGACTCGGGGCACTCCCTCAGCACCGGGCGCGTGGGGCCCGAGGATGATGCCTGTGCCACCTCCAGCCTCTGCATCCTCCCAGCAGCAGAGCCACAGAACCGGCCGCAGAGCAGAGCCACACACCCCAGGGGGGACACACGACAACATGGGCACCTTCTTCTTGGTGCAAGAGGGGCGAGGCACCGCGTGGCAGCCATACCTGTGAGGCCAGTGGAGACGTTGACCTCTGCGTACTGCTGCCCTGACAGCGGGCTGACGCCCGAGACGCCGTTGACAGCCGCCACACGGATGGTGTAGTTGACATGAGGCAGCAGGTTCACCAAGGTGACGGTCCGGTCCACGAGCCCTGTCTGCTGTGGCACGAAGCCCACGCCGTTGCCACACTGCTCGCAGCGGCCCCGCAAGGCCGCCGGGCACCGGCCGCACCACAGGCTGTAGGTCAGGTCGCTCCGGCCACCGGCATCAGCGGGGGCACTCCACTCCAGGACCAGCGATGACTGGCGCAGGCTGTAGACCAGGTTCCTTGGGGCAGAGGGAGGACCTGCAAGCAGAAGAGTGTCTGTGTGGAGGTGTTGGGACAGCTGTGTGCTGCCCAGGGAGGAGGGCGAAGCTGAGGGTGGGTGCCCCAGGAGGAGCAGCACAGGCACCACGGTCCCACGGCAGCGCAAGAGGTTGTGCACACACCGATGCACGGAGCATGGCATGGACACCAGATGGAGGGTCCCCACTGGAGGAACACCCACCCAGACACGACACCTCCCAGGGTTCAGCTGCCAAGCAGGTGGGAGCCCCACAGCTGGCCGGCTGCTGCCCAGCCCCGCCTGCTCTCAGGCAGAGATGGTGGGGGGGGTCCTCACTGCTGTGCGAGCATATGGCATCCATCACTGGAGTAGCTGGGGTCCAATCCAATTAACTAGAGGCCATTTAATTAAAATCTGTGAACTCTATTGACTAAATGACTGCACCTTAGTTTTACCGAGGAGTCCACTAGCCTGACTGCATGTCTGTCTCATCAGATTGCAGGCTCAGCCAGTGAGCTCCATGGCGTGGGGACAGCCCCTCCATCCCCTCCCCACCACGGCAGGACCACCCTCCTTGGACACAGGTGCCCAGGCACAGCTTCCCTGGGCCAGCACACCACCTCAGACAGCCTCCCAGGCACAGCACCAGGATGGACACAGCTCCAGGATCCCAGTTTCCTTGCTTTGCCAAGAGCCACCATTTCAGCCAGACGTACGTGTGCAGGAGGCAGATGGTGGGTCCGACGGGGACCTGGAGTAGTTCTTCTGGCATGAGCAGAACGTGGAGGCTTCCTCATGCGTGAAGCTGTGCTCAGGGCAAGGAGAGCAGAGAGGAAGACGGAGGGAGAGCTTGTAAAATCCAGGAAGGCAAGCTGAAAAGACAGACAGAGGGACTTAACGGCACAAGGTGAATGGGGGACATGCTCCATGACTGCATTTCCCCACTGCCTGGGACATCCTTTGCCTGCCACTGGCCAGCAGATATCAACCTCCAAGCCACCTTCCTTAAGCACCTGCGTGATTCCAGCACCGAGAGAGACATGTTGTTGGTTCAGCCTGGAATGGACATTTGGGTGCTGTGGCTCTGCAGGGATTGCCAGGCTGTGGGACTCTCTCAAGGGGCTGGAGGAAGTGAGTGTTCAGGGGGACACAGGGGACAAGGTGACTGCAGAGAGATGCAGGAGACAGAAAACATGGGGCTTAGAGTTTAGAGTCAGGCAAACAGAGCAGAAATGATGTGGGAGCCACAGCAAAACTCAGCAACAACCCCAAAACAGGAGGAATATTGAAAATGGAGAAGCTGGAGACCTCAGCAGCCACTGGAGTTTTATACAAGCCCAAGCTACATGGTCACGTCACCAGCAGCTACAGCTCCATCGCTGCGGTTGCAAGTTACCCTTCCCCTTCAGAACGTCCCTCTGGTACACAAACAAGTAATTTACACTCTGATCAAAGCTTTTCTTGACCTTTACAGCATGCAGCCAACCCACAGTCCCTCTAGTAGGACATCCAGAAGCTAACCCTGCACGAGAGCCTTCCTGCTTTCCAGAAACACCGACAAAAGGCTGCAGAACTCTATGAAGCAGCTTGCAACAGCTCCAACTTTGACCATAAACCATCTGAAAAGGAAGCAGCCCGCAAACCAACAGGTGTCAGGCCCCACCTGGAGTGTTGTGTCCAATTCTGGGCTCCGTGGTATAAAAAAGACAGGGATCTCCTGGAGAGAGTCCAGTGGAGGGCTACAGAGATGATTAAAGGCCTGGAGCATCTCCCCTAAGAGGAGAGGCTGAATGACTTGGGGCTGTTCAGCCTGGAGAAAAGAAGAATGAGAGGGGATCTGATCAATGGGTATCAGTATCTCAAGTGTGGGACACAGGGGGACATGGCCAGCCTCTTCTCAGTGTCTGTGGGGACAGGACAAGGGGTGATGGCCTCAAGTTGGAGCACAGGAAGTTCTACCCCAATCTGGGGAAGAACTTCTTCCCAGTGAGGGTGAGGGAGCCCTGGGACAGGCTGCCCAGGGGGGTGTGGAGTCTCCTTCTCTGGAGAGATTCCAGACCCATCTGGACACTGACCTGTGCGACCTGTCCTAGGGACCCTGCTTTGGCAGGGGGGTTGGACCCAATGGTCTCTGGAGGTCCCTTCCAACCCCTACGATTCTGTGATTGCCAGGTGCCCTGCACACACCTCCCACCAGCCTGCACAGCCGTCCCCTTGGGCTGGCAGCATCCCCACACCGAGGGGTGACCCCCAGAAGAGCTGGGAGTTTTTCCTGGCTGGATTTCAAGCCAAAGAGAAGCATTTTTATTTAGCTTGGCTGCTTCACCTTCTCGGTGTGGTGCCACTGCCTGTGATCCCTTCATCAGCTCCCTGAATATTTAATCACTTGCGAAGTTCCTGGATGAACAGCTCCGCTCACGCAGTCCCTTCTCCTACCATGTCTAAGGAGCTGGCTGCTGAGACTTGTTCCTTTCAAAGCAGATTATTCCAGCACACTCCGGTTCATTAATTTTTAGCGTGATGTAAAACTGGCAGCTACAGCTGCGATCTGAGGACAAAGCAGCAGACACAGCACAGGGCACAGAGGATCCTTCCCTGAGAGCTGAAAATGGGTGAACATTTAAGGGGAGGTTATTTCACCTGCCACAAGGCCTTTAGAAATCCAGTTGTCGATGGATGGTGGCACCGTGGCTGAGGTTTGTCCTCCCAAATGGTCCTTTCGACCCTGGCAATGGATGGATGGTGGCACCATGGCTGAGGTTTGTCCTCCCAAATGGTCCCTCTGTCCCTGGCAGCAGCTTGTGAGGGATTTTTGCTTTTATTACACCCAAGGCACAGCCTTTTGAGAGCTGCCCCAAAGCCTCACTCCTCACCAGGGAAGATCCTGCACTGTCGTGCTGCCCAACGCACAATAAGCCCAGGTTTGGTCTCCTCCAGCCCAGTCCTGCCCAAGTCATGGAGCAAAACTTCCTCCTGCCTAGAACAGAATCTGCAGCTTCCCATCTGGTGCAGACTCCATGTTATGTTTCCACAGTGAAACCAAAGGGTTAAATTGTTAAAAATGGATGGGAAAAAATAAATCCAGAACTTTTAAAGAACAAAGGAACCAAAATTAGTGGATTATTCTTGGTTGCAGGAAAGACAAAGGGTTCCAGTGCAGGCTACAGCTGCCCAGACACGAAGAGCAGCCTCACCAGCAGGCTGTGGTGACTGAGGGGACCCTGCAGAGGTCACAGAGCTGTGCAGGCATCCCTCACCCGTGATGCTGGCACTTCACAAGACCATCTGAGTCCCTGTTGCTCTTGCTGGCAGCAAGGGGAGCCCTGACACCAGCTGCCAGGGTCTGCTGGGCAGCTGGAGCGTCCCCTCCCGAGAGGCAACAGAGGAGGGATGTCTAGGAAAGGCCGTGTTTCCAGGAAGAGGCATTGATGTTGGCACCTTGACTCTGGAAACTCTCAGCAAGGGCTGCTGTGAGTGTGGGACTGGAGAGCCCACGGTCCTGTGCTCCCCACTCCTGGCTCACAGGCTGCGTGCCTCCAATATCAAATGAAGCTAACCTTTAAAAGCACGGGCTTGACAAACACAGCTGGGAGGTACAATTAAGGCAGCAAAAGCCACAATGCCCAGTAAATGTCATGCCCTACCTGGGGTGCTAGATTAAAATTTTTTAAAAAGGGAAAAAATTAGCAAATGTTTAAATTACTCATGAAACTTCCAGGGTCCTCTTTATATAGGGGAAACCAAACCCAAACCAGTGTTATGCTTGTATGATGGAGGCACAGTTTGCTTTCTAGGCAGCACTGAGCACAGCACAGGGCAGAAATATCTCCAGTGGCTGGGTAAGGATCCCAATGCCTTGTGGGCATGGGGCACAGCTGCTTCCAGAGGGCAGGATGGGATATCTGACCGAAACAGAGGAGGGAGCCAGCCTTCTGCAGGGAAACACACAAGCATCAGGCACACTGACAGCGAGCCGAAGGTGTGCTGCACCCATCCCAAAGAGGCAGAGAGTCAGCAGACTCCCAGATCCCACAGTCTCCATGTTCATAGAATCATAGAACAGTCTGGGTTGGAAGGGACCCCAAGGATCACAGAGCTCCAACCCGCTGCCACAAGCAGGGCCACCAACCTCCAGGCCTGGATCTACACAAGGTTGCCCAGGGCCCCATCCAACCTGGCCTTGAACACCCCCAGGGATGGGGCACCCACCTGTGCCAGGCCCTGACAACTCTTTCAGTAAAAAATTTTTTCCTAACATCTGCTCTGAGCCTGCCCTGGGGCAGCTTGAGGCCACTGCCCCTTGTCCCATCTCCTGTCCCCTGGCTGAAGAGATCATCGCCCATCTCTCTGCACCCTCCTGTCAGGTCAGTGGAGGTGGTGATAAGGTCTCCCCTCAGCCTCCTCTGCTCCAGGCTGAACACTCCCAGCTCCCTCAGCTGCTCCTCAGAGGATTTGCCCTCCAGCCCCTTCCCCAGCCTGGTTGCCCTTGTCTGGACTCGCTCCAGGACCTCCATGTCCGTCTTATGGTGAGGAGCCCACAACTGGACCCAGCACTCGAGGTGCAGCCTCACCAATGCTGAGTACAAGGGCACAATCACCTCTGACTCCAGACACAATTTTATCTGCCACAGGCCACTCTTTCCTCTTGTTTGTTACTTTAGACAGTAAATTTTAAATAAAAATCACGCTTGACAACATACCACTAGTAAGGCATGAAATGACTGGTGCATGGTTGATTTTCTCTGGAGCTGCTCTAGCAAGGGTGGCTTCATAGAAGCACAGCCAACATCTCAGAGGTTTCTGCAGAACACTACTTTGATTAGCTGAGAAATATGACCTCAGCCAATATAGGATAATATATATTCTGTGAGACAGGGGTTCGTGGGCTTCAGAGCCGTGCATCCATCGTAGCCTCCATCAGCTCCTGCTCAGCCCTCTCCATAGGGAGAAAGTCTATCTCGTTACAGCATCAAAGCCTGACTGCTGGCACTGGGATCCTGCTCGTACCCTCTGTCAGGCAGAACAGAAAAATCAATCCTGTTTACAAACTTGATGGGAGCTGAGCACTAAACCCAGAGCACACCAGTGCCATTCCTGGGAGTTAAAGGCAATCCAGGCAGCCACAGAAATCTGACATCCCACCAGTGGGAATTGAAGACTTTCCATTAGAAGCACCTTTCAGGCTGTTCATCTAATAGCTGGAAGCAGTGCCTGTCAGCAGGTAAGTCAGGTAACAGCTGTAGGAAAGGCCTCACTTCCCATTGCCCACAAGCAGAAGCACCAAGACCCTGCTCAAGCACATCCCACGAGGAGCTGGGGTACAGGCTTGCCTCTTCCTTTTGCTCCTTGGCTGCCTGAATTAAGAACCAAAGTGCCCCAGCACATGATGCATCACAAGCACGTCCGTGTTTCTTTTCTCAGATAAACTCCCACCCCCTTCCACCTCGTCCCACGTGTGTTTTTCTTGGTGCCCAGCTGGTTTAGGTGTCCCTGTTAGTTCGCAGCCCTCATTTTTGCAGCGGGTATGTGACAGCTCTCAGGAGAGAAGCCATCGATTTATAGCACAGAATTCTCCTTGTCGTGCACCGTTTCCTGCCTTATTCCTCGTCCTCTGCTACTACTGCAACTTAATTATTAAATAAGAAAATTCAATAATGCATTCTCCTAGAGCCAAAGAGAAGCAGCTGGATGGGTCAGGCAGATTCCTCGCCTCTCTCCAGCTCCATCATCGCTGCCCACACACAAGCTACTCCCTGTTCACCGTGCATGCCTTATCCATTTTGCTGACAGGGAGAGCACACGCTCCCTCCTTGATATAACACTGCACAGACACGCGATCAGGCTCGGAGAGGAACAAGGAACATCGATTTGCACTGCAGCTTGGCAGATTACCCAGCACGATGCACCCATGGGAAGGGTTTCTCTTACCACCGCATCTGCTCGGACAAGAGCGGATGCCTCTGTTGAGAGGAGATGGCAACGTCCTCTCTCACCCCGTAGGGAAAGCAGGGGCAACTGAGGCTGTAGAGTTGAAAACCACGTGGTTTCCTACTCAACCATAGCGAGATGGCTTTCATTTTCCTGCCCTGGCAGTTCAGACCCCTCCATTGCACAGCTGGATCATCCCCCAAGCACAACCTCTCTCTCCAGCCAGGGACGGCTCCACTGATGCCAAAGCTCCTCCTTCACCAGCAAAGGTCTCACCATTTCCTAAGCCACAGTGAGCAGCACAATCAAGATTTGGCTTTAAAAAAACACAGCAGAAGAGATCCTGATTAACTGGAAAAAGGGTACCAGAGTTTAGGAGCTTTATCTTAAGTGCTGACCAGGGATTTAAAGCGACTCACTAAGCGCATCGAGTACGATGACCTGACTGCAGGACACGTCAGCAGGGTGTGTAAGCTCTGGGGGTGATGATGGCAGTCGCTGTTTGACTGAAGCATGGCCAAGAATCTGCATGCAGCAGTAAAATGAAGCTATTGATGGCACCAGGAGTATTTACCAGCTTGTCAGGGGCCTTTCACCTTGTGCACGTAACAACAGTCAGTGATCACAGCGATGGGTATCTCAAGCAACGATGTTAACCTTGGTTTTCTTTCACAACACAGAAAGATTACCCACAATGACAGACAGGAAACTGGGACAGAACAACTGCAGGACTTGCAGAAACAAGACAAATAGGGCTGAGAACAGGACATGGGGCTCTGGCGGTCCAGCCAGCAATGCTGAGACAGGATGGAACCTTTAAGGATGCACAGCTTCCCTCTGCAAAGGTGTGCTCAGAGCCCAGCAGCACATCTCTGAGTGTCACTGCGCTGGCAGCAACTGGCCTCCCAGGGCAAAGCCAATCTTCTTGGAAAGGGCAGACAGGGGGAGCCCATAACTCAGCAGGTTTAAAGGAAATTCCCTCTCTGCCACCCGCCTGGGGACCACGGAGCTGCAGCCTTGCCCCCTGGGAGATGCTGCAGGCGTCAGCACCCGCGGGAAGGGCAGGATCACCCCAGAGCCCGCTGGGTGCGGAAGCCTCTGACGGACACGCTGAGGAAGCAAATTCTCCTTCCACAGAGGACACTGGAACAGGGGTTCCCCCCTCCGTCCTGGCTAAGTGACTCTCAGCTGTTCAGCTGAGTCTGATGTGACTTCGCTGCACCCACACACGGGCTCAATCCCGCTGCCAGCTGAGGCGGTGAAGCCGTCTGTCCATCCATCCATCTGTCCATCCATCCCCAGGCTCGTGCATCTGCCACATCACCCCTCACATCGCAGCTGCACCAGCTGCAAAGTGTGTCAGAAATCACACAATGGGTTTCACCAGACCCATGTGAGCAGCAGTACAGGAGCACCCACCAGCACCGGCCCAGACACGTCTCAGGTTCCAGTAAAACCACAAATCCATTTTCCTGCAGCTTACGAGCCTCTCTAATTAAAAATGTTCATCATTTAGCAGAGAGGAAGGGGCCAAGACCTAAGTAAATACTGCAGCTTAGTGTAAAATATTAAGAGAATGAGCACAGATGGAAGACTAAATACCAGGCTGAAATTGCTGCATATTATGGATTTAGGAATAAAGCTACTTAACCCAGGCAACTTCATGTTACCATTAACACAAAAGCCAGGCAAAACCCATCAAACACACTTGCTGCCCATGGCCACAGCAGGAAAAACGTGTGTGCATGCACGTGTTCCCTCCTCTGTGCTACAGCATGGACATCAAAGGACTCACTGAAGATCCCCCACCATGGGGTGCAGGATGGGGGGACCCTTCTAAAGATCATTTCGGGATGCTGCTCTGGGTCTGCACTTCTGATCCCACCTGTATGAAACCAGCAATGGACACCGACATGGTCTCCTCTCATCTTCAGCCATAACCACCATTCACCTCCTGGACCTGGACGTGGCTACAGACCACCACAACTCCCCAGACCCACACCCCAGACCTGCACCACGCCACGGAGATGCCTAATGAAGCATTATTAACGATTCTGTGGATGCCAACACAGTTTCCATTACGACTGACCACACAGAAGCACAGCCCCCAGCCAGGCGGCTCGAAGGGTCCGGCACTGACCCCACCACTGGGCAGAGGGGATGGGAGGGGGATGCAGCCTGCACACAGCCCTGCACAAGGATGCCCATGCTAGCCACAGTGTCTGACAAAGACTCCAGCCTCGGGCCAGCTCCTCTGGGCACCAGCAGGATAAACTCCTCGCTGGCCACAGAAGATGCTCCAGTATCATCCCGGTACCTCGTAGCTCCCACCCCGCTGTCTGGTACCATTTCCTTCCTGTTGGAGCTTCCCAGTTTATTTACACCCACCTCAGCATCCAGTCTGGATGCTTTGGATGTGTTCTGCCTTTTTTGTTTTCCCTCTCCCCCAAACTGTCTCCGGACAGCTTGTTGACACCCAAAACCTTGCAGATAAATTCAAAGAGAGGAAAAAACCCCAAACCCCACAAAGGACACAGCCTGAGTTAGCACTATTGAGCTTCTCTGTGTTGCTGAACTCCTGCAGATAGCGGAAGAGCCACGTGCATGCCAGCAGGAATCAATAACGCCTGCAGTTTCACTCAGAATGCCTATACAGTCATTTATAATTAACACTACAACTCGGTTGTCTTCCAAAATCAATTTCTTTCCATTTTTTTTTTTTTGTCATGAAATTGTATTTGACAAAGTTCAGCTGCTTTTAACGTGTGTTAATTTTCTCTGCTGAAGCAGGCATTCATAAAAATGCTGTTTAGGAAAGACACCCCCAGGGGAAACAAGCAGCTGGCAGTGAGGGGGTGCCACAGCGAGACCCCGTTACAATGCCCAGGGGTCGAGACACCCCAGCAGCCCCACAGTCCCTCCTGGCAAAGGATGGAAGCACTGGGACCCCTGAGCCTCTTGGATTTGCATCCAACCCTCCCCTAGCAAGGGACAAACTCGCAATCACAACCTGCAAAACAGGGAGGGGGGGAATTACAAGGAAAAACTCTACAGCAACACTGATCAGTCTGCAGCCAGGTCCCAGGGTGGCTTTTCCTGGGGTCCATCCTTCCAACTCAGCAGTTGGGTCTTACTTGTGCACCCCAGTGCCCCACAGAGCCCCCACCTCCATCACGGCAGGTCTAGGTGCCGGTACATGCCAGGCTTGCCACCAGCAGCACAGAGAACAGGCGCGTCTACTCCTGCAAGTAACACAACTCAGGGCATGGTAAAGATCTGCCCCAGCCCCGGGAAGCACCAAGGGGAAGATGTCCCCTGCTCCCTGTGACACACACCACACCGACTTCCACTTGTGTCTCTGCAAACTCCCTGTCAGTCCTACCAATAGTTCTCAAGGTGTCTCTCATAGGAGCCATTGGTACCACTGACTGACCCCTCGCCAGACCGGGCTGCCACATCCACCCAAATCCATCTTAACTCCATTATCAAGCCAAGAAAGAAGTCACAGTTTATGATGTTCCAACGATTTCATGGAGGCTTAAGAGGAGAGGTGCTCACACCAGCACAGCGTTCCCAAGGGGGAACAGAAAGACCAGCACGGTGGCGGGTACCCCAGGGGGGACAGCCATGGGTGAGCACGTATTGAGCTGGTGAAGGAGCCTGGCCAACAAATGTCCTCAGGTAACAGAGGGGCTCCTGGACTCCCCTCACACGCTGGGTTTGCAATCTCGCCTTGTCTCACTGCAAGCGCTGCGATCGATGCTTTGCAGGGGGAGCACGATGCTGTCAGAGCCCCACTGTGAGGAAGGGAAAGAAAGAAATCATATCCAACCTTGATGCCTGCAAGGGAGGGACAAAGTGAGGGCGAGGGAGTGATGGATACCAACACCGGGTCGGGTCTCCAGCTCCCTTAACCTCGGTGCTTTACCTGCTGGGGTGGGTGTCTCAGGCTGTGACACTTGAAAGAATTCGCAGCTCATCTTCCCCAACTTGGGTTTTTGTTGTTTTTTTTTTTTTTAATTTAAAAGAGCTGATTTTCAATGATACTTCAAATCAGCCCACAGCCCAACCCATTTCCAGCATCTCTGACACCTTTAGGACAATGCTACTCTATAATTTTTGCCCTCGCTAAATAATCTGAAGAGCACTGAAATGAAAACTGCCATCCAGGGGCTCGATCTTTGTGCATCTCCAACAACAAGCTCTTAATAGCTAGCATTAAATTCAGTGCTTTAGTCCAGAATTAAACTAAATACCCAGCATTTAGCAAGACAGTCTTGAAATACCTCAAAGAACACGGCTGCTCGAGCCGAGCGCAACGGCAGTAGCTGAACAGAACCTCGCTGCTGTTTATGCAGGAACAGTCCTCAAGGACACAAGGGATGCAGGCACGTCCACCCAGCCCATCATAATTTACTGTCGTCTCTTCCAGTTCCCCTGTGTGTCCACCAAACAATTCCCTGGCTGACCTGCATCGCCGGCGCACCCTGCTCTCCTGCCAGGTGCTTCATCTCAAACTCCCTTTGCCAGGGGCAGGGAGCGTCCCCGCCGTGTCTGAGCAGAATAACCCACACATCCATCCATCCATCCATCCATCCATCCATCCATCCATCCCACAGCCAGGTATCTGTAACCTTAAGCCTGCCAAGAACTCTGCAAATGAACTGCGATGCTTGTAATTCTCTGAGTAGTTTGCTCTAAAATTAAGCATCGCAGAGTAATTTGTGTCTGGCTCTGCCACGATTTCCAGAGCCATAATTATTTCAGACA
Source organism: Zapornia atra (assembly GCA_013400835.1). Taxonomy (NCBI): domain Eukaryota; kingdom Metazoa; phylum Chordata; class Aves; order Gruiformes; family Rallidae; genus Zapornia; species Zapornia atra. The sequence continues at coordinate 53,579 of VZTU01034697.1, forward strand.
CACTGTAGAACAGCCATATAATATGCAATCCCAAATAATAAATATCTCTAGGCTTGATCATTACTCTGAAAAGAGAGTGAAGAGAAGGGATATTTCACACGCACAGCTGATGGAGAGCAGCATCTACCGTACAGCATTACAGCGACCAGGGAGGGTGGAGGTGGATGCTCCAAATTTAGCACAAAGCTCCCCATGCCTCCAAACCTCCCCCGCTCTGACTGGGTCACCAAGGTGCTCCAGCCTTTCTGCCAGAGGAGAAAGCCAAACTGTAGTTCAGAAAGAAAACCTCAGGACAAACTTCCTCAGCCATTATTCCTTCAGCAAGAGGCACAGATTTACTCCCATAGCCCCCCCCACTCGCCACGCAGCCCCTGTTCCCCATCCCAGCCATGGTTTGCCTGGCTCCAGCCCTGACGAGTGCTGCTCAACCCATGCATCAGCCCCACGAGCGCAGCATCTCTCTGTGAGGGATGCCAGGAGCTGCATCAGTGATGAAAAGGAAAACCTGATGCTTTGTGCAACTCACAGAGTCCCTGGAGAAAAAATAAACTTATTATGCATAATACTCAAGCATCAGTCAGAAGATAAAATAAACTCCAGGAGCACATACAGGTTTGTAAGTTAATGTATAAAAGATGAAACAAATCAAAAGCCCCAAGCACTGTACATTTGGAACCGTCTTTTTTTGTATTTAAAGAGGGAAGCAGACCTTAGGCTTCAGTCAGTACCTCTGCACCAAGCAACATGCAATTTATTACTCCAAATTCCTCTGACTTGCAGCAGGACTATTTCTTCTCGTGACACGCTGCCTTGATGGGACGCGTGCGACGCACAGGATAGCGTCCTACCACTCCTGATCCCACCCCAAACTTCTGCTCAGCAAGAGCAAGCCCTGACCGCACAGAGCACCCATGTGCTCAATTCCCAAAAACACCTTCCAGGAGCAGCCAGCCTGCTGAGGAAGTCCCCAGCTTGTATGCTCTTCTCATGCTTTCCATCCTCCTCCTCATGCCACCAGCCCAGCGAAGTGGCTGATACCCGGAGTAGGAGGGACTGGGGTTGGTACAAGGCATCTTGCCCCCACCCCAAAGGCTTTGCACAGGGCACGGGCTCTGCCTGCACCCCCAGACCGCTCCAACATGTGCTGCTGAGCTACTGCAGCAGAGCATCGCGGCCCCTGGCAGCAGGGAGCTGCCGACGCTCGAGGCCCACACAGTCCTTGAGATTACAAGGACAGGAGCCTCTCTGGCAGCGTGCTGTCATTAGGAGAACCATGGTGGCAGGAGCTCTCAGGGCCAGGCCACTGCCTTGGGACTTTATTTTTTAAATTGATGCCTGTAACTCACTGGCAGAAGGAAAAGCACCATCACTGGAGGTCCCAGCCCAGCCTGGCAGCACGGTGCAGGCCGGAGGGTGCTGCCGTGCGCTGCTGCTCCCCAGGCAGGAGCTCCCTATGAGACCCCCGGCTCCAGCGCACACACTCCTCTGCTGGCACAGCCCGGGGGTCCTGCCTTCGGCACAGCCCTCTCTCTATCTGCACAGGAACTGAATGACCACACTTCCCTCTGCCGAGGAAGAGGAGGGGGCACAGACACGGCCGTCCGAGAGCAGCAGCCAAAGGCAGTCTCAACAGGCGACCACCACAAAAACCCAGGCCCAGCAGTGGAGCGGAGCGCTCTCTCCCCCCACGCTCAGCTCGTGATGCTCAGCAGCAGCCAGGCAAGCACTAAATCAGGAGGTACAACAGGACATGAACGGAAAGACTGCTTTTCTTACAAAGAAAGCACTCTCTCTATTGTAGCACTCCCCTTTGGAAAATAAAACCCAAGGACTTCATCAAAAGCCTCTCTTTTAGGGAAGAGCTCCCTTTTAAATTTGCTCAGATCATTGCCCAAGTCCACGCTGAAGTGGCAGCTGGCTGCGGTGAAGGAACTTACTCTATTTCACGGGTATTTACAGCCACGGGTTTGTCCTCAAACCTACTACTGCCAGCAGGCGGGATGATCTTCTCAAAGGCTTCACTTATCCGTTCGTTCCCCTACTATTCAAGAAGCCAAGCACCGGAAAGATAATATTGACTTTCCTGAGTGTTCTGTAGTGAGGTGCAATCTGCTGTGAGAGGAGCGTTCTCACTGCCAGGACCAGACCCGAATGCAAGGGTGATTCATGTTGAGGTGGAAGGAGCGAGAGGTGCCCCACATGGGTGAGCAGCGATGGCATCACCAGAGGGGTTTGCAAGGAGGATGAACGCCCGCCCCAGGCAGCCCCAGCCAGGCAGAGCAGAGCCCAGCTTGGGGGGTTTATGGGTCTGGAGGGAATTACTGGAGGGGGTGGGTGGGCTGAAAACAGGTTAGGAAAAGAGCAACTATAAGGGGCCGCAACAGGATGCAGGCTGTGCTGTCACAAATCTTATCTCCTCATTAACAACGACGATTATAAGCTGTCATAAAGCGTAATTATGCTACACAGGGTGTAAGATTCATCGGGCAATTACAGCCATTAATAATGTGCCCCAGTCTGGCGATGACTCGCAGTCCAGTGTCCTTCCCTTTCCAGTAGATCACCAACGAATCCTGCAGCCCGTTCCTTGCCTCCCACACAGTGGGCATCATGTTCTGCATCACTAGCGGTTATCGTTAGCTAAGACCGCTTTTTGTTAATTAGCCTTGACTTGTGCCTTCCACTGAACCCCCACCTTTGGAGACCAGCAGCCATGCCAGGTCGCTTCACAGAGTCCCCAAAAGTCCTCTACAGACATCATCAAGGATGGAACCACAGCAGCAACGCCATTCCCATCTCAATACTTGAAATTTTGTCTCAGGAGAGCCCATGAGACCACGATGCTTTAGAAGCAAAGGCAAAAAAAAAAAAAATTAGTCTAAGGGCTAGCTAGCACTTTCTCTAGCTTTCTCCTTCAGCTGGGTACTGTAAATCTTCCTCGTGTCCTGACCATGGCATGTCGAATCCGACACGCCGCTCAAAAATCCATCCAGTAATGCGGAAGAAGGGGAAACGTCTTTGGTTGCCCTTGTCAAACGGTCACTGGGGACATCAGCGGCTGCTCCTCAGGCTGCCACAAACAGCAACGCGCTGATCCTGCTCCTTGCACAAGGTTTTCCTTCCCTGAAAAGCAGCAGCACTCGTTGCTTATTGCAAGGGAAGAAAAATATGTGCACGAGTTCAGTTGGACCATGAAACAGAAGCACTGGGGCCCAAGACTCACCTCCTTGCACCCCGAGAGCACCAGAGGTGACAAACCCAGCCCGGCACATCAAATCCACTTTAGAACATCATTTATAAATTCTGACAGAGCACTAGAAACTATATTCATCCCTAAAACTGGTTTGGGAAGTGTCACCCCTGCGTGGGCAAGGGATGCAGCCCATCATCTCCTGGAGGGCTCAGGGTGCCAGGCTGCGCTGCACAGGCGATGCCAGTTGGGGAGAGCAGAGTGTGGGGCATCTCCCCAGCACAGAGACAGCTCCCGCCGCTGCTGTCAGGAGTGGAGGGGAAATAAATTGAGAAGGAAAGTTAGCCACAGCACAAATTTACGTGTCTGTCAAAGAAGAGTGGCTGACAGCTATTTTTGGAAACCGGTCTCCATCATATTAATTCAACGTCTGGTTGAAGTTGTCTCATTTGCAGCAAATCTGGCTGGTAAATATTAACCTTGGGCTTTGTTGAAATTCTCCTTGCAGATATTACAAGGGATTGGATGGAAAAGATGAGGCAGAAAGAGACAACTTTACAGCAAATGTCAGGCAGAGCCTTCGCAGCGCTGGTTTCATCCAGGCAAAAAAAAAGCCTCTGTGATGCACCACAGAATAAAGGGCGTGAAGGGCCCACAGCTCACGCCTGGTAAAATTAAAGGTAAAAAGACATCAGTGAGGAGAAGCTGACCACAAATGAAATAGGGACGGACAGGTGATCATCCCCAGTGCAACAGGATGTCTCTCTCGCCCGCCGTGTGGCTGCTGGAAATGTGTTTTAAGTCCAGCGTAAGCAGGAAGCAGCATCTGGCTACGGGTATCTGTTAGCCAAGAGAAGCAGCCTAAACGTATTCACAGTGACAGACCTCTCCCCCGACTTGAGAGAGGATGTTAAACAGGTGCTGAAGCTGCTCAGTGCCACCCAAGAGATGGCTGCATCTCCATGATCCCTGAAATGATTCATCAGGAAGGAGCCAACCCATGGAAGTTGGTGGGATACTGTGGGGTACTTTCATACTGACAAGCGGTATGAAGCAGAAAGGGGGGCAGTAAAAGGGTTGGGCTTTCTCACAGCAGTAATTAGCCACGCTGTAAATCCTATTAGCCATTTTTCATCTCTCCTAATTCCAGCACGAGGACACCAACGTTCTCTTGGCAGCGGCAGGGTGATGTCAGCCCTTAAATCCCGGTTACAGGGATACTGGTTTTGTGATGGAGTTCAAACAGCATCACCAGGTCCATGGGAAATGCAGCTGGTTCCTCCTGCAGAGCAGCCTGCATCTCCTGCATCATCTCCCACGCCTCCCAGTCAAGCCACAGCTGCTGAGCAGCACAGCCCTGACTGCTGCCACCCACCTGGTCCCAGCCCCTGTACCACGCCGAGGGTGCCAGCAGTAAGGAACCCACCCTGGTCACAGCACAGCCCCGGGGCACCGACCAGTCCCTGCAGTGCCCCAGCTTCAGAGCATGGTGATGGACAGCAGCGCCCGCCACAAGACAGCCCTGGGAAACTTCTCCCTCGCTTCTGCCATCCACTTTCCTCTTGATTTAGACCCAAGAAGCTGCATCACACAATCAAACCTAAGCACCAGTGGCCAGGCTCCATGGGTCCCTCAACAGTCAGAGGGACAAGCAGGTGACTGATTTCAGACCCCGGCATGTCCCATGCTGCAGGTGCAGGCAGACAGTCCTCAGAGGAGACCAAAGGATAAAGGAGAGGAGCTGGAGCAGCAAAGCAGCACTCAAGAGAGCCCAGACAACCAGCAGCCACCCCTGCATGGGATGGGGGTCAGGCCCCAAGCCGTCCCTGCTCCCCAAAGCAGACGGTCCTCAAGTCCAGCCCCTCACAGCCACGGGAGCAGCAACCAGCTGTGGCCAAGAAGAAGCATCATGTGGCCTTACACCCACCAAGCCTTCCAAAGCCACCGCCACACGAGCATGGTGCTGGGGCCAGACATGCTGTGGCTATCCCCAAGCAGCTCCAACATCCCCCCAGCTCCCAGTGTGTTCTCCTCCCTCCAGCTCAAGGGCTTTTGTCCTTGTTGAAGAATTTCTGCGGCCCTGGGTGCTTTCATCAGGAATCTTTTATAGTTATTCACTTAGCACTATGCTAATGCCACGCTCTAAAACAAACCAAAAAAACTTTCAACCCTTGAAAGCTATTTTCCAGTATTTGTCCAGACATCAGACGCTGCTCCACAGAGAGTGACTAATGACCTGCTTTCTGGGAGAGGGGGGGAAAAAACTTAATTATGTCCATTAAATTACTTCAAATATTTTTCCTTAGAGGATATGAATTATTTAAACTCAACACAGAGAAACCTGAAACATTAACAAAAGCCTTTTGGGACTCGCTATGTAAATTCCCCCCTCCAAACAGATGGGGAAAGCATGGCGAGCTGCCACGCAGGCACTGAAGCAATGAACAGCGCTGAGATTTCAATCCTGATAGTTTTAATAAGGTCTTTTAAGGAGGGCACAGAGCGAACAGCCACTACCCAGAGCACAGGGAAGGGTTTCCCACTTCCCAGAGGAAGCAGCACTCTCGGCACAGGTTAAATCTGGAAAGCCTCCAGTAGCTCTTCAAGGGCAGAGCTGATTCCTGGGGAAATCATCACCCTCCACGGCAAATTGTACCTGTTTGGGGCTTGTCTAGCTATTTCTTCTTATGTTTTCTACCAGATGAAAAGGTTCACAGCATCGCTGGGACACCAGGCATGGGCAGCAAAGGGTCTTCTCAGGTACGCCTGGCTGAAGACAACATCACCAGCTCGGACCTGCGAGAGGTCTGAGTGCTGCTCTGCCCTGGAGCTTTGGTAGCAGGGCAGCCATGCTAATAACCAATAGCAAACCACCCCTTTCAGAGAGGAAAAGCCCCCGGGTGCTGATGGAGGAACAGCAGATCCTGGGGAAGGGGATGCACACCCACCTCACAGAGCAGCATCCGTTCACCTGGGACTGCTATCGGTGCTGGGACTAGGTCCTGAGCATGGCAGAGCTCAGGAGCCCAGAAAGAGGCACTAGCCCAGCACCTCTTTCCATTCAAGCTCCCTCACTCCAAGAGCCCGAGCATGGCAGCCACATCCCGCACTCCCAGGGCTAGTCCCATGCTTGGCTCTCACATGCCTTTTAAAGCAAGATCCAGGTGGTCACAGCCCCAGGTTCGTTAGAGGGATACTCGTTAAGGTCGAGGTTACATCCATTTCTACAGCTGTAGCCTTGCGAGCTGTGAAGTCCCCAAACTACTACGCTGTGTCAGAAGCATGGCAACAGGGATATCTGTGTCCAGGAGTAATTTTAGTTACACATAAAGCTCTGGGAAACACAGAGTTTGGTCACATCTGCCCAGCCAACACCGTGCTGCAGAGCAGCTATGGCGTAACACCCCATTTACCAAGCTGACACCCTTCCTATTAAAGTCTGGCTGATGGTGGAGGAGCTGCAGTCAGGTACCAGCATCTCCCCACTGTTAAAAGGCACATCCCCTGGTCTGAGTGGTGCTTGGCACCAGGCAGCCTGGAACAGTTGAAGCAACACGGACCGACACGGACAGAGGACACCGACAGCCACTTTTACCTCTGCATCCCCCATCCTTCTCCTCGAAGCCGGGACCGCAGGTGCATTTCCCTATGGGGACCAGCCACTCGCCCTCGGCGCTGCAGTGCATCCTGGGGGGGTTATCCACATCCACTTCAGCATGAGCCACGCAAGCGCCCTTAACTTCCACCAAAGTCACGAAGGCCGTCTCTGCCACTGTGTCTGGAAACACAGCCAGGTTCTGCACCGTGGCAAGACACTTCTTGTAATAAACCCGCACGGAGACCAGCGCCACGCAGGCACCCACGTCCTGGAAGCCCAGGTGGAAACCTCTCTTGCTCAGGTGCCCAATCTCCCTCAGCTCGGTGTTCAGCTTCATCTTGCGCTCGCCCAGGTCCCCCTGCGTGAAACTCTCATCGGCAGCGATGGTGTCGATCTTGGTGTGCTTGCTCTCATGGATGCTGTGGCCCAGGTCAGTGTCAGACTCGATGTAGTACAGGTTGAAAGTCTCCTTGCAGGTGCCTGTCACACCAGGGATGCTGTTGCAGTCCCGCAGGGTGAACTTCAGCTCGATGAAGATCCTCTGGCCATCCCGCCTGGCAATCCAGCCCGTCTGCAGCCAGTTGTTCTGGTTTGGCTCCATGACATTGCAGACCTGGTACGTACGGATCGGCTTGTAATTCTCATCCACACCACTGATTTCTTCCCACTGGGGAAAGAACACAAAGGGCTGTAACAGCTCCAGAGCTGCTGGGAGCGAGAACGAGCCGCCCCAGCAGAAGCACACCGATCGGTATAAATATCACCGCCGCAAGCCTCTCCACCCACAGGCCATTAGATCATAGGCACTGGGAGTCCTTAGCCCACCAAACCCGCGAGCTGTAGCACCACAGAGGTGCTGCTGGACCCCTGGAGCTCTTTGCAGGGGTGCAAAAATTGAGATGCAACCACAAAGGCAGCACCAGCACCAAAGCTTATAGCCAAAGTCTAAGATGAAACGGGACACGTCATCTGCTGAGAAGCCAGAGACTTTATTCCCCCCACCACCCCAGCTTGGACCTTCTGTCCCCAGGGAGGTGTGTCTGCACAGCAATACCACTCTTTGTAATGCCGTGGGGACACCTGGAGAAGTCAAAGATGGCCAAGGAGATGTGACACCATCCCACAAGGACAAACACTTCCGTGAGCAGCAGCTTCTCTCTCAGGAGAAGTTGTAGCTGGAAGAGGACAAACTCCCTGGCTGGAAGCAAAGTGGTATTTCCCCAAAGGTACCGGCAGAGATTCCGATTCGGGAAACGATGATTCAACCCTCACAGCTTTAAGGGTGACCTGGCAACTTCCCAAAGCAATTCTTTCTGGGGGTGAATTTATGCAAGATTGCCAAATGTCTCCAAAACATAGTTTTCTCTGCAGACTAACAGTTGGGCAACACAGATGACTCCAGGATCTATCACTGTTCCCTCTGAGCGCTTTGCTCCCGCTCTGGAAAAGAAGCCCAAAGCAGCCAGGAACACAACTAACATAACTCTGAGTCTCCTGAAAGCAGCTCTAGAGTGACCCTGGCAGCAAAGCAAGGACCCAACAGGATAAACCCTGGGTGGCACGGAGCTCCCGATGATGCCATCCTACCCCAGCCCCTTCCAAGGGTCGAGCTGATCCCCAGGTGCTCAGGCCAACTCGCAAACCACAAAACAAAGCCTTTGCTGGCTGCTGTTTATTTGCTTACTAGGAGCATCCAATTAATTTAGAGGAGGCATCACCAGTCGTACCACTCCCAAAACCAAGACATCGCTTCTCACTCCACTCCCCCAGGGTGCCCGGTGCTGGTAAACACCACAGCTCGTGCTGAGCTGCCCATCCACCTTCAGATCAGGGAGATACTGTGGCTGCCAGTGCCATCCATCAGCTCCATGTGAGCCACTGGACTTTAAACACCCCCAAAGCCAGAAGGCAGAGCCTCTGCTGCAGCGCAGAAGGGTGGTCCCACCTCTGCACTTACCCCGTTCGATGGGTACGAGGTCCAGCCCAGCTCCGCTTGCGATTCCTTCGAGTCCAGCAGGACAACTGCAAGGAGACAACGTGTCACAAAGCAAACTCCCTGATCCAGGGAATGGCAGTAAATACCCACCCCGGCCTGTCCACTGGGAAGCTCGGCACCATGCATCCCTCCCCGGGCACCCATAGCACAGGGAGAGGCTCCCACCCCAGCTCCACCAGCATCATCCTGTGAGCACCCAGCACCGTGCCGAGCAGGACTTGGGCTGCAGAGCTCTGGGCTGCACACCCAGGGCAGAGCTCATGGTTATGAGATCAGCACCCTGACCGAATGAGGATGACATCCCAGGGATGGCTCTGCAGTCCTTCCCAAGAGACTCTGCAGGCCAGAGTTACACTGGTACGGTGTCTCCTGGCACTCCAAGGCACTGCTCTGAAGCAAGGATTTCCTTCACAGCCTGCAGCCCTTCACACAACCGGCTGAATCTCCGTTCAGCAGGATTTCCCCTGCGCTCATGGCTCCACAGCCGGCAGCCAGACACAATTCCCGACCGGGAAGCTGTCTCATCTCAGATGTGAGACCCCAGATGACACCCTTGTGCCTGGTCCTCTCGCAGGCTGCAGCTCTGGGACCCTCTGGGATGCTCCAGGAGGCTCCACGCCTCTCCCGGCTCCAGGATGCTCCGTGGGGGTAGGACAGCTCTACCCGCGGCAGCGCAGCCTCTGCGCACACCGAGCCGTGGCCCCACGTCACGGCCCCGCGGAGGGACGCGCCCTGCAGCGGGGAGGGGTGCGGAGGGGTGT
>VZTU01034697.1:63923-84628 GCA_013400835.1 Zapornia atra
CCCGCGCAGCCAATCGCTGCCGCCAAACGCCGCTGGGGCGTGGCCACGGACCGGCACGGCCAATCCGCGGCGGGCGCCGGAGCGCTCGGTGGGAAGGGGACGGGGAGAGGGCCGGGGCGCTGTTCACTCTGAAGCCTAACGATGGCAGCTGCCCCGGCTGCGGTGCCGGCGGTAGCTGGAACGGGCTGAACGCGGCGGGGTGGAGCTTGGGGCTGCCTTCCCCGCTGCCGAGGGCAGGGACAGCCCTCCCCATGAAGGCCAATGGGTTCCCAGGGCACAGACAGCCCCTGAAACACCCTGACCATAATTAACAGAGCTCCATGTATGTCCCACTACTGAGTGATGCCTGCTCCCTGGTGCCATTAAGAGGCACCGTGGGGTGAGTCAGAGCTTTATTTCCTCACCAGAGGGCCCAGGAGAGTGGCAGGCCAGGTCTGAGCGCTGCCCTTGCCTGCACACGGTGCCCAGGAATGCCAGCTTTAGGTCAAGCCCTCCTTTCCCACTTCTGGGAAGAAATTAAGTTCCCAGTTTCATCTCAACATCTTCCAAGCCCAGCTGTGAAAGTCAGAGCAAGCAGAAAGAAGCCCCAGGAAAAGGCAGCCTCAGGTAGGGTGGGTCCTGCCAGAGCTGCACCCGGGAATCATGCCTTTCCAAGCATCTTTTAACACCTAAGGCACGTTGGCTTCCCAGAAGTTTGGGAGGCATTGCACCCAAGTATAGAATCATAGAATGGCATGGGTTGGGAAGGACCTCAAGGATCACAGAGTTGCAACCCCCTGCCACAGGCAGGGCCACCAACCTCCAGGCCTGGAGCTACACAAGGTTGCCCAGGGCCCCAGCCAACCTGGCCTTGAACACACTATACTTGAACACAGTATAGGTCTGTTGGGAATCCGGGGCTCTGGCCAGTTAGGAGGGAGAGGATGCTGCCAAGCCCATCCTGCAGAAACAGAGGAAACGTTTTTCCAGCACAATGAGAGTTCTAATAAATACCTCTACTGTTTCTAGCTGCTCTCCACGTCCTCCAGCACTCCCTCCCCAAAGCACCACCCCCCATTCTCCAGCTCAGCCCCCGAAATCTGCTGTTCAGCTACAACATCAGGCAGGTCCGGAGGAGAGACCTGCGCCGGGATGCAGACAGCCCAGACAGATGCCTGCAGCCACGGGATGTCTCCAGCTCTCAACCCCTTTGGAAATACATCCACTACTATTCCTGCATGTCATCTTGACTGCCAAGAAAATCCCCACCCATTCATCCATGCTTTTGCTAGCTGGGAAAGCTCAGTTTGGGATGTCACTTTGCTGTGCTGCTTCCAGACCGGTGACACTCCCACCTCATCCCTGCAGCTGAGGAGCTCCCAGTGAGGCTGGGTACAACCCTGATAACCAGGATGACACGTTCATACTATTACAACTCCCCTTCCATCACATCACAGGGCAGGGAAGCAAGAGACAGGGTTTATTTATGATCTTCCTCAAGTGGAAACCAGAAGAAGTGACCCATTATTCCTGGAGATTTTTCAAGCCACCCAGGAAGAAAAGTGATCTTTAGTTGTCGTTAAGGGCTCATAACTGCATAACAATTTCATGCTATGTTAACTTCCAGGTTTTTCTTTCGCATATAAATTTTTAAGGAGTAAACCAGAAAAACCCAGGCACTTGACCTTTAATCACAGTTATTTGTGTGATCAGTCAAGTGTGGGGAAAAAGCTAGTTTGTGCTTGAAAGATGCCCTTTAAAACCAGATTGCTCTAATATGACACAGAGCTGGCGTGGTGTAATATATGGGATTTCACTTACCAGCCTCTGGGGCACAGCAGCATCCCCAGTTAGTATCCGTGTGCTGGATCTTGCTGTGGGTACACTGGAAGGTATTAATGTCATGAAGCAAATCGATCCAGAGCCCTGGGACAGCTTCTTTTGCCACCCAGACTCACAGGAGGTGTAGGCAGCCACGTCACTGAAAGAGTATTTGTAATGTATACAGGGGATTTGATGCCAGAGGGATGTTCTGATAGAAGAAGGGTACGTTGTGCTAATAGAGGACAAAGCTATTTATCTATCTGGAATATTATTCCCAGCACTTATCAAAGGTTCATATTTGAACATCCAGAGGTGTTTTAATTAGGATTTTTGAAGTACTGTGTTGTTGTGGGGAAATGACCCCATGGATTTTTCTTTGGCAAGGTTGGGTGAGGAAAAGCTATCACTGGGGGGAAAGAAACTGTTCAGCCTTGAGAAAAGAAGCCTGAGAGGGGATCTTATTAATGTTTATAAATATCTCAAGTGTGGGACACAGGGGGAAATGGCCAGCCTCTTCTCAGTGTCTGTGGGGACAGGACAAGGGGCAATGGGCTTAAGTTGGAGCACAGGAAGTTCCACACCAACATGCAGAAGAACTTTTTCACAGTGAGGGTGAGGGAGCCCTGGGACAGGCTGCCCAGGGGGCTGTGGAGTCTCCTTCTCTGGAGAGATTCAAGACCTGTCTGGACGCCGACCTGTGTGCCCTGTCCTAGGGACCCTGCTTTGGCAGGGGGTTGGACCTGATGGTCTCTGGAGGTCCCTTCCAACCCCTATGGCTCTGTGATTCTGTGAATCAGGGCAGCTTTTTAAACAGACACTGTGGGATTTATCCATTACCAGGCACAGCTGATGCCCACCAATGGGTCTCAGAGTCCACGCAGCCGAACCAGCCCCGAGGACATGGCCTTGGGGAGACCAGTGAGCAGGACAGAGGGACACCATCCCTGTGATGGCACAGCACATGGGCTTTCTCCTCCATCACCAGCAGCGTAACAGGATGGATGTTTTCTGTAAGCAAAGGAAGAGGAATGAACACCTGCTGCTCACACCCAGCATTCACACATCTTCCCTCACCCCACACCCCGAGTCCTACCGCAGCCCCAGGGCAATACTGGAGAGCCAAACATAGGGAAATCTGGGATGGTGGTTATCCAGGCTCCAGGCTACCTGGGGGAACTCCTGCAAAGAGCTGAGGCCAGCACGGCCCAGAAAACATGTAATCCTCCAAGCTGAGCTATTACCTGCTGTAAGTGGAGACAGATAGTTTTGAAACCACAGTGAAAATAACCCTCCTGGAAAGAAAGAGAGAAAGAAATAAAGAAAGAAAAAAAAAATAAATCAATACGAACACCAAGGAAAGAGGATCAGAATCTGAGACCATCAATTCCTGAGATAAAGAGTTGAAAGTCTCAGTGGGAGGACAGCCAGATCTGGACTGGAAAACAAAACTTTGCTTCTTTTGCTGACAAATGACTTTTTTATGCTAAAGGACAAAGGAGCCAGGAGGACGTGGGCTTCAGGATGCGGCCCTGAGAGCTGCCCTTGAATTAAAGACAGAGCAGGCAGAAAGCTCACGGAAGATTTTGCACCTCTCCTTCCTCTTCCATGCTTGAAAGGTTTTTCTTACACTGGGAAATTAAAAAAAAAAAACAACCCCAAGGTATTTGTGCCATTTTGTGCTGGTTTAGTCACAAAACCACGCTCCAGGATGAGTTTTGCTGCTTCTGCCGTGCCAGTGCTGGAGGCAGAGCAGCGCAGGCAACAGCCACACAGCACAGGAGTATCTGGCAGTGAGTAAATACCCAGCACAGGAAAGTGGCAGAGTTACACAGCTCAAACCACCCACACCGGGCACCGTCCCTGCCTCACCAACCCCTTGCTCCCAGCTAATCCCGGGGGGCTCAGACACTCTTCCTAGGAGGACCACGCTCCACAGCAGCCAGCACTTTCAACAGCCTTCTGCCAACAGCGCTGTCTCGTCCCTCCACCACCTCCTTGCTGCTAACCAGTGGAAATCAGGGCAGAAATAAAAGTTAACGTAAAGCATCCCCATAAATCCTCTGAGCAAAGCTGCACAGCCCTACACAGCGGGCTGCAAACACTGGGTATTAACCCCTACATCATCTGTCTGAAGAGAAAAGCAACCAGAGCACTGCATTTGGGTTGTAACAGCTTCATTTTCCCTGTCAGATGCACACTCCCTGCTGCAGGATGCCCGTACAATAAATGTTTTGCAGCAGCTCTTTAGCTTTTAAGGTAATCACATAAAAGATCCTTGACTACATAAAGGCAGCTGATCGGCGTAAATGCCTTTAAGCATCTTTGTGTTCCTGGCTAATGGATTTCTAGGCAGCCTGCAGAGATCCAGGGCCTAGAAAATAATGTGAAATATAGTATGTAAGTGTCTCATTTTTTTAAAATGCCTCCCATTCGTCATGTGCTGGGAAAATCCAGAGCTCTGGGCAGTGTAACATCATTATACTTATGTAAGTAATACTGTCATCATCACCATGAATCCCAGCCTTCACGTGGGGCAAGGACCCATTCGGCGTTAAATTCCAACTCAACCAGAGAGAAATTATTGCATGCTATTAATTAGAGCCAGACAGGAGGGATCCAGGCGCTGCAATCTGGTGACAATCTGAAGGGCAAGCCAAGGCACTTCCTGAGCTCAGGAAAACGTCACCCCTTTGCCCACCTCCAGCCACGCTCCCTGAGCAGCAGGAGGGATTGTGGAGGGTGATGCCAAGCAGCTGGCAAAGGTGAGAGGTGGGCACAAACCACATGGCAAAAGGGTCTCTCCCTAATGCCTCGTGCTCTTCCCACCCCTCTGCCTGCTCCCCATGGAGGCAGGGCAGGACTGTCCATGCCCACCAGTGTGACAGCTCCCTGACCCTGTGCCATGCCAGGCAGCAGCTCTGTCCCTGACTTCTACCCACAGCACGTAGCCAGCAGCCAGGGACCCAACACAGGCAAGTTAATGCCAGTGAGTAAACGGTCCCTGGGTGAAACTCTGGTGATTTATTTTGCTGTCACTTGGCACCTGCATGCAACAGCTCTCCTTGTTCTGCTCCATCCACTGTCCTGGAGCATCAGGATGCCAGTGAAGCAGCGCTGCTTCATCCCACTGGCAGCCTGTCCTGCCCACACACACCAAGCATGCAACCATCCCTGTCCCCGGTCATACCAGTGGCTTCAGCAGGGTCAGAGAGAACTGCAGCAGCCACGCAGGGGCAGCCACTGGGATCACTGTGCAGTGCAGCTATTCCTCAGTTCTCCCATCCCCTCACTGCCCAAGGCCAGCTGCCTTCCCCATGCCACTGAGATGAGCCCAAGCAGAGTCCCTGCTCACTTCACCCAGAGCAGGGACAGGGAGTGAGGGCACTTCTCCCTCAGGCAGGCTGTCTCACCTCTTCCCACGTCAAGGGGTTGTGAAGGGTCCCATCAGGCGATGCCAAGGGTCCCATCGGGCGATGCCAAGGGTCCCATCAGGCGATGCCAAGGGTCCCATCGGGCGATGCCAAGGGTCCCATCAGGCGATGCCAAGGGTCCCATCGGGCGATGCCAAGGGTCCCATCAGGCGATGCCAAGGGTCCCATCGGGCGATGCCAAGGGTCCCATCAGGCGATGCCAAGGGTCCCATCGGGCGATGCCAAGGGTCCCATCAGGCGATGCCAAGGGTCCCATCGGGCGATGCCAAGGGTCCCATCAGGCGATGCCAAGGGTCCCATCGGGCGATGCCAAGGGTCCCATCAGGCGATGCCAAGGGTCCCATCGGGCGATGCCAAGGGTCCCATCAGGCGATGCCAAGGGTCCCATCGGGCGATGCCAAGGGTCCCATCAGGCGATGCCAAGGGTCCCATCGGGCGATGCCAAGGGTCCCATCAGGCGATGCCAAGGGTCCCATCGGGCGATGCCAAGGGTCCCATCAGGCGATGCCAAGGGTCCCATCGGGCGATGCCAAGGGTCCCATCAGGCGATGCCAAGGGTCCCATCGGGCGATGCCAAGGGTCCCATCGGGCGATGCCAAGGGTCCCATCGGGTGATGCCGTGCCTGCTCAGTGGCCATCCCAGGGTGCCCCAGCCCAGGTTTGGGTGGGAGCCCTTGTGGTGCCGTCAGCTCCGGTCACAAATCCCCTGTGAGGTAAAAAGCACCTATTTTAAGAGCTCCCTGGTGTAATTACCTCTGGAGAGGATGACCCAACGGATGCAAGTGCAGATGGGCCACCTAATGCTGCAGATTTATGACAGGCATTAATTACACAGCCTGTGCTGTTCCCAGGGGACAGCTCTGTGTCGGTGGCATGTGGGGACAGGGGTGCATGGCAGCACCAGAGCCTGTGCTGAGAGCATGATGCCAGTGAAGCCACCAAGCCCAGGCACCTCATGCTCTCCTTCAGCAGCATCTGGGGCACCCACAGCCCCCCACTGATTACGGGATGATCTCTCCTGTCCTTATCTTGACTCCTAAGCCTCTCAATATATATTTTCTCCCCTGTCCAACTGAAAAGGGGAGTGATAGGCTGACTTTGGTGGGCATCTGGCCTCCAGCCAGGCCTAAATAAACCACTACAGCTCCTCACTGAGGAAACCAGCAGAGACCCATCCTGGCGAAGAGGTGGCTTTCACCAGAGCCATCGGGATGTGCCAGTGACCAGGAGAGGGGCAGGGAAGCTCCCCTCACAGGCAGTCGTGGTGCCTAGCACCATCCGTCCTGCCCTGCAGAAATACTTTGCCAGTGATGCCGGATACAGGGCAGGACCCTGGTACCCTGGTCTTTGGGCAGTGGCTTCTTCACACTCATACGGCCCCTCTGCTGCTTCTGCTTTTAATCTGGTTGAAAGTCAGAACTGCAGAGAGAGCTCAGGTGTCTGAGCCCCTGAGAGCCGAGGTCTGTGATAGAAATGATGATACACCTCGAGTGTAACGCTGCAAACAACCATTATCATAATTTTGCTACCAATTACCTGTAATTTGAACAAAGGAGTTGTCCTAGCTTTGATTTGCTCTCCATGTATTCCTGGCTGGTTTCATTAAAATCACTTACAGAGATTTGCAGCAGTTCTGTTTGAAGTGCTGTCATTAGGATTTTCATTTTCAGCGGTGTTGGAAATCATTTCCCAGTAGGCTGTGGCTGGTTTACAAAGGGATCCAGATGTGTTTCAGCCACGTCAGTCCTGCCAGTCCCATACGAGGTGAGGGTCCAGCCTTGAGAGACACGGATAAGGATGCTGCTGGTGCCGAGCTCCCACCGCAGCTGGTGCTCTTCCCAAAGCACCAGCCCGCCTTGGATGTGGATTTCCCTGTTTCACAGTGTTTCCCCTCTTTGTTAAGAGCTTTTTTCAAAACAATTACCGAGATTTCTAACTCTATTGGCCCCTCAAAGTGGCAGAGGGTGTCCCTTAACAACGACGAGGGCGCCAAAGTTACAGCACTGAGCTGCAGCGTTTTTCCTTGGGGGGGGGTGGAATGCTGCTCTGGCTCTTGCTCATTAGGCAATTAAAGATGCAGGTTGCATGACATGCTGATGAAGAAAGACACTTCGGGACCCGCTCCATAACTCCATCACCATGATTATCCCTTAGTCACAGGGGTGGAGGGGGGGGGGCAAGGAGGTCGTGCAACCAGAGTCCTTTGCATTTGTCTGTGATAAAAGAGGGTAATATACTTTGCAAATGATAATTAGCAATTTACTCCAGCTGGGGCTAATTCCTAGATGCATTTTGCACTCCAGGACTCGGCGCTTGGGCAGACTCTAAATAAGGCACCAGCATGGTGTGTCCAGCTCCATTAAAGCTCTCTGGTAATTACGGAGCGCTCAGTGCACAGCAGAGAGCTGGATGGCTTCCCGTGCCCGCGGGTGCCTCCACGCCAGGCTGGATGCAGCCCCTGGACAGGGCTCACCAGGCACCGGGGACAAGTGCCATGAGGGTCCTGCCAGCTCCATCCCAAGGATGGAGATAGGGACCCTCCCTGTCCGGCATATCCCAGTCCCTGGCTCAGTGCTAGCCACCAGTAGAAGGGGAATTGGGGGGCAAAACGCCTGCAGCTCAGGGGAGCAACCCTCTCAGCTTCATCACAGAGCAAGATTGCCACTCAGGTTAGCCAAAAATACTGCTTAAATAAACAGAAAGAGAGGAAACGCAGGAGAGAGTGTGTCCAATCTGCATTATAATTAGGGGAAAGAATAACAAATGGCAGAAACAACCTGTTCCCAGCTGCAGCTGCAGTTTGTTCCTACTGTATCCGAAAGGCCACGCACCACCCGTACCCAGAGCTTTCTCTGGAAATGTATGAATGTTTCATTCAGCCAGAGGAAAAAGAGCATCTTTTTTTTTTGCCTGTATTGCAGATTCTGCTGTAATGAAGCATCAGGGAGAATTTATCAAGCCAGACACTCGCTGCTGTCTCCAGTCAGGCAGCAAAAAGCGGGGTCTGCACCCCTGAAAGTCCTCCATGGAGAGAGCCAACATGGGCACTGCAGGCAGGGTGTGGAGATAGAGGGGAGTCAAACTTGTGTGGGGCTGGGTCTTGACCCTACAGAGCAGGTCGGGGATGCCAGAGTCACCACTGCTCCATCCAGCCAGAGTCAGGGGGTGCAGCGCTCATGGGATGTATCGGACACATTATTCAACCCATGCTCATTTATCCATAAACCTTGCTAATGAGGCTGATAGTGTAGGAATGGAGGGAAAGCAGCGTTATTATCTGTAAACAGCAGTGGCTGACAGCATGTTTAATCACAGGCTGGGTAATGGTGACATCGGTGGAGGACAAGATTAGACACTTCTCCAATTAGTCAAACACCAAAGGCACAAACACGGAGCCAGAGAGTCACTTAACCCACAAACCAGAGGGGTGAAACCCAGAGCTGGAGGCTGTCCCAGCGAGGGGGAGGCACTCAGGGCCACACAGGGCTGGAGCTGCCAGTGACACCCTGGCTTGTGCCGGCTGCGAGCAGGGTGAGCCCGGGCTCTGCCGCAGAGCCGAAGCTGGTGCCGGCACCGAGCGCCCCGTGCTGCCTTCCAGCTCTGCCAGCTGCCTGCTCCTAACAGGATTTTGCTCTCTGCGGTGGATGTGCTAATGGGATAGAGAGGTAAGGAGTTCATCCTACTCACTTTTCTCTGCCTCTTGCCTTTTTTCCGAGCATCCCTCTCCCGGTTTTCTCTGGCTCACCTCTCCCTGCACGAGTGCTCTCTGAGGTCTGCAGATTAAAAGCATTAATAAGAGCCAGAAATCATCACGTGAATCCTATTTATCACAAAGCAAATGGTATCGAGCAGGCTACAGCCTCAGGACCCTCAGCCATTGGTTATAAGAAACGCTGCCAGCGCCAGGGGGTTTCTCCTTCCCCAAGTCTGGGCGACGCAGCTGTGGGTGAGCAGGCAGCTCTCAGTGGGGAGGGAGCGTGGAGAAAGCAGCTCCAGGGGGGACAACAGAGAAGGATACAGCCCCGACCCCAGGGTAACCAGGGCTGCGGCGTTTCCGCTGCCAGCTCTGCTTTCACAGCAGGCAAGAGTTTAGCACGTGCCTTTTCTCCCCGATCCCGAGATCGTGGGTTGAACCAGGAGCTCCTCTGTGGTGAAATCCAAGGGTTTTGATTTATCTGAGAGAGATCTCATTATCAGCCACAGCGATGGAGACTCTGACCTTTCATGTCAGGGCCCCTTTGAATTTACTTTCTGCCCTGAGGTACAAAAGAAACCGTGAGGAATCAATTTTCCTTCCTCCAAGACCCCCCTAGTTTTCAAGAACTTTTAAAGGGCAGAGAAGCCATAACTGGGACATCTTCTCCCTTTATAAAGGTCCTTCATCATGTTAGATTTTGATTAATCGGCCTCCTGCTCTCCAGTCACTGGAGACCTCCCCGCAGCCCCTCTCTGCAGAGGGAGAGGAAGAGAAAGGCTTTGGTGGCTGGAGAAGCCACAGCTGCCTACGGGGAGGCTTCCAGCCTTGGTACCATACCTCCTGGTCCCATCAGCAGAGATGCTCAGGTGAGCACATCTGGTTGCTGATTTCTGCCCCTGCTTCTCCAGCACCTCTCTCCATGGCCACCTCCAGCCTTTGAGAGGGCTCCGGGCACTGCCAACACTCACGAGTCCAACACCAACGGGGATGTGGATGCTTGCCCCAGTTAGCAGGTGCCAGGAGCTCAGAAGCCCTGCAGAGTCTGACTGGCAGCAGGCCCCTTCCTCTGCCTGCCCAGTGACATGCATAATTCAGGCAAAATATTCATTTAAGACTGCCTGAGCCGTGGTAATAAAGCAGACATTATGACAATACAGATCAATAAGTCCAGAGAGGATCCTTTGCTGAAACACACTGCAATTGTTCAAACCAAGTCTTAATTGTGACAGGAATTGATTTCTCTTTTCTAATATCCCTGACTTTTAATTAAAAGGCAGTTAAGTAGACGATACATTTCCAGGATCATTTTGAGGCAGGGCAACAGCAAGGAGCATGCACTTAAAATGTAGAAACAGTGCCTTGGCAATACGAGGCCACAGCTTGGGGAGCTGCTCTGTGCTGGATCAGAGGTGCCAGTGCCTGAGCAGGGCAGTGACACTGGGATCCCCCACGCCAGCTCCCACAGCCTGCCCTCCCCTCCACCCCAGCCAGGACACGGGCTAATCCTCACTTGTTCTCTCCTGCTCCCCAGTGTCCTCCATCCATCTGCATTTCACACCCTCTCTCACACATGAGTGCCTCTAACAGCTCTGATTATCCCACAGTCTCCAGTGCCTCACTTTGCCCTCGGACACGTGGCAGAGGTGGGCAGCGATGCTCCCACAGCACGCTGGGGAAGGCGGTCGCTGCAGCCCCGGGAGCTCAGGGTGGGCACAGCCCCTTTCCCCTGCTCCCATCCCACAGTCACATGCTCCTTGGGATGTTCCTGGGACACATCTGCAGCCAAGAGGAGGGTGGGAGGAAGGAGTGCTGGAGCTCCTGCGAAGGGATGGGATGAGCTCCTCCAGCTTGTTTTCTTTGATTTCCAGGGAGCTTGTGGTCAGGAGGGGTGGCAGCAGCACAGCACAGTGAGACGTGTGAGGAAGCCAACTGTGAACCAGCCAGACGCTTCTCAATCATCCTCTATTAGAGTAAAACAGGCCAAAGCACCTTAATCTGACTGGAGGGACGCCATTAACATCAGAGACTCCATTAAAAGAAGAAATGGGCCTTTTATCTACTAATCAAGAATCATAAAGGAGAAAACCTTGGAAGACACCCATAAATCCCCTAATGCATCCCCAGGGAAACCCCAGCACTGCAGCTTGCGGCACGGCGCAGCGGCTCTGGCAATGCGGTTCCTGCACCACCCCAACCAGCCGACCCCACCAGCACGTCCATGAGCCCAGGGCTGGACAACTGAACAGGACAGAGCCACAGCCATCCGCATCACAGGTGGCAGCATGGCACCAGGCACCTGAGGCATCCCCATGGGTGGGCTGTCTCTGCAGAGTGGTCTTTCACCAGGGAGCAGAGCTCTTAAGTAGTGATGCGATGGATCCTGGCTGAGCATCCCCATGCCCCGTGGCACTGCGGTGTTGCCCTGCCTGGACCAGCCTGAGCATCCCAACAGAAGCCACTCTCCTGCCTCCAGGATGAGGGGCTGGACCCAGAGCTTTGCCAGGTTCACACTCCCTGGGATAGACGGCCCCAAAGGACCATTACCTCCCATTGCCTGAGCTTTAACAGCAGAGCATTACCAGGACTAATCCAATCTCCCCTGCTTACCACCCAGTCTGGGTGCTGCTTGGAAAGCACGTGATGCCCTCAGGGCAGCAGGGTCTGGCCCAGGTCCATGAGAAATGGAGTAGTGAGGCAGTGGGCATCTAGTGCTCTCCCTGCCGCCTGGGAAACAGCGTGGGAGTAGTGAGCCCTGGCCAAGCAGCCTCTGCCTCCTGCCTGCACCCTGTGGCACAGCTGCCCCTCTGCCCAGTGGCTCATGAGGAGGAAGGGGCTGCACACCCCCCAACTCTGATTCATCCAACCACTCCATACACCCAGCAGAGCCCCCTCCCCGCTTCCCTGCGGCCAGCTCAGACTCATCCACCAGCAGCAGATGAGAGATGCGGGTC
Organism: Zapornia atra; assembly: GCA_013400835.1. Classification (NCBI taxonomy): domain Eukaryota; kingdom Metazoa; phylum Chordata; class Aves; order Gruiformes; family Rallidae; genus Zapornia; species Zapornia atra. Next base: position 75,806 of record VZTU01034697.1, read on the forward strand.
ATCTCCTTGCGAGCTCTGGCCATGGAAATAGGAAGCATGGCCAGAGGGGCCACAACACTTCACCAGCACGGCCTGAGGGGTGGCACAGAGGTGGGCTGCATCCGGGGTGGGGCACAGCCAGAGCCCACACAGAGCTCAGACCCGTGGAGCAGCAAGGCCCCATTTTCAAATCTGGCATTTTTAACCACAGTGGTTGCAGTTGTCTTGTCACTGGGCCACGATCACAACCACCTGCTTGTGCTCTTTGAAAAGCTTTTTCCTCTTAACCCTTATAAACACACAGAGACACCAGCGCAGAGCTGCTGTACCAGTCCTCATCATGGGCTTTAGAGAGGACAGGAATCCCTTCTTGATACTGGAGTTCCCCACCTAGATACTCTCCTCCGTATCAACGAACCTCCTGCTCCGAGCCAGCAGCAGGGAAATTTGGAGCAGCAGCACAAAGGAGGGAGAGGCCCAGGTTCCAGGCACCTTGTCTCTGCATTAAGAGGTGCTGGGATAGCTCTCAGCCATTCTCACAAAATACATCTGGTGTTTTCTCTGCTGGTGGGTACCTAAGTGGTCAGACACTGCAGCAAATCCTGTTTCCCGAGGACTGATTAGATTAGAGAACAGAGGTGCTTGACAGCTCGCTGATATTGCCAGGAAAGAAGAGCAAAGCCTGAAGAAGATTCTCAGAAACAATCCACGCCCTGCTGTTCTCCCCCCGAAGCTGCTTGTTCATCCCAGCTAGAAAGGCAGGAGCATCCCCTCTGCAAACACAGCCCATTTGTTTATATTATTTGGCTCATCAAATATAAGCCAAAGCACAGACAGTGATAAACAGTCTCCCTGCTTTCTGACCCCCTGACACCCCCCAGTGCACTGCATCCCTGCCAAATACACCTAATCCAACGTGTAACCCCCCCTGTGTTCTGCCCCTTGCCTGGCTGCAGCATCTCTGCGAGCCAGGCATCCCTGGCTGTGGGGATGTCCAGTCCCATCCCTGGTTGTGCCAGGGAGCCAGGACACCAGCTGTTGCTTGCCTAGAGCAGCAGCACCACCACGGCCTGCCTTCTCCTGAAGCCTCCTTCCTAGAAAGAGGAAATCCAGCAGCTCAGCACATGAGGAAGCCAGAGGGAAGGATAATGCTGTCTGGCAGGGACACGGGTCTCAGGAAGGAGCAGGATAGCCAGGACAAGTTCCCAAAGAATTTGTGGTCCTGTTTAACACCTCTTCATGCTGTTAAGCTTTTAATTCATCCAGCTTCGTTACTACCAGTATTCCATTCTCTAAATTGATGCAGCACCCCCCAAAACAATAAAAACCTTCATTAATACCCTGGGCTGGTGCCTAAAACAACAGCACGCGATCTGGTGCTTTCGAGTTTGATTTTGCTGTCACTTGGGACAGGATTAGAGAGAAATATATCTGCTAATTCTTCCAATATCCTTCAGCAAACATCAGCTCGGACCAAAGAGGACATGGGATGCCAGTGCTAGTAATTGGAAAGAAGCTTTTCATTTGCAGATGGTCGGAGACCCTTGATGGCACCCCAGGCTTTGACATAATTATCACAGGCACAGAGCAGCTGCCAACCAGCACAGCACTTGAGCGAAAAGGAAGAGAGCTGCTTAATCATACAGCCTCTCTTCCTAAAAGGGGGCTTTCATCCTTGTTCAAACCCTTCGCAGGGGTGCTGTGTGAAGCATAAATCAAATATCACACGAGGGGCTTTCATACAATTAGTGGCTCTTCTCGCTCAGGAAGAAATTAGCATTCTGCCTTTGAAGGGGTGGAGGCAGAGCCACCTCCTGCTGCAGGGCTGGGGGTGGATGCTGGTGGGACCCTGGCCTGCTTGGACCCACACCAGCAGTGGTCACCATCCCTCGATGAGCTGTCGTGCCAGGGGATGGGACTGAGCCCCAAGGCTCCAGAGGGCCAACGGGCACCCACGCCACAAAGCACGATGCTCGAGTTTCCCTACCCAGCCCTGTGAGACCACTCCTCACCTGCCAGAGAAACTTCCTGGAGAAGCAGCTCATCTTCCACAGGGCAGAGGACCAGGATACCAGCAGCCAGAGGGAATTGCCTTACAGTGCACGGATAAACTCAGGTCTTTCTGCAGGCAGCTGGTGAGCTCCGCTTACAGCAGGAAGCGCTGCCAGGGCTGAAGCCCAGCATCACACTCTGCAATAACAACTTCCACCCCAGTTTCCTCACCTGTATCTTCCTCCAAAATATTGGGGCACCCTGAGCCACCCGCACTCTGTGTCCCCCCAGCTGGGTCCCACTGCCCTGGGGCTGCTGCCTTCACCCAGTCCTTGATCTAACTTGGGTTCGCTGCCTTTTAAGCCAACAGTTTGTCTCACACCTGGCTACAACATGTATGGCTTAGATCTACCCAAGTACCCGCTTGCACATGCTCCTCACTGCGGCACACACGAGACACCGTGCCCAGACTGCTTGCCAAGGAACCCCCAGTACATCTTATCCCACTTTCCATTTCTTGCTGGTTTTTCAGGCTGTTTGTCATCCTGCTAGCTCAAGTGTTGCAGCATCACAGTGGCCTTTCCCAAACAAGCCAGAATTTTCCATCCAGACACCTCTGGCTTTGTTTCAAACTCCAGTTTCCCCAGCCAGCCAGTCCCACTGCCTGCCAGTCATTAAGCTCACATTGGCCCTTGGCCTGTTGTGACAGCACCAGGATGGCCACAGTCAATGCTGACAGCTCCCTGGGGTTGTTTACACGCCTGGGAAAGGTTTGTCCTCACCACACATCCCTGTAAGGGAACGGGGCAGTGGGGTCTGAGATCCTCCCCATCCACCCCACAGACAGCCCTGGGCAGGGAGCAGGGTTCTGCACATCCTCATGCAGAGAGCAGGATGGGGATGGAGCTGAGGGAGCAGCCTGGCCCCACTGCTCAGCACAGGGCTGCGGTTTGTGCTTTGTTTTCTCTTGCATCTCTCTGCTCCTGACCTTGGAGCCATTAACTCTCAAACCCTGACCTTAAGCCACACTAAATAGATGTTCAGTCTGTGTTACCGTAAGGGCTGCGCGGTGCCGGGAACCACGCTCAACCAAGGCAAGCCAGAGAACCACAGGGTCTCTGGGGGGCACGCCAGGCATGCACAGCGCCAGGCTGCACGGGGCTGGGGAGCTTTGCCAGCTGCCAGGACAGACCCACACCTCCCGGACAGACCCACGCCTCCCAAGGCATTTGCCTCCGCGCAGAACAGAGCAACCAGGGAAACCTCAAGCAGTTCTGCAGGGTTGTGAAGCAGCATGGCCAGAACCTGGAGCCCAGAGTCTTCAGCCGTGGGGTAGATAGGCTGGACCAGCACAGAGCAGGTCTGCTGCACTGCCAGCACCGACCAGGAGCCAGCTGTGGCCCAGTGAGGCACATCAGCCAATGATCCAGAGCTGGGAGGGGTGGCTGACACGCAGGAACACTGCGCTGCCATCCAGAGAGACCTGAACAGGCTGGAGAGCTGGGCAGGGAGAAACCTAATGAAATTCAACAAGAGCAAGTGTAAAGTCTTGCACCTGGGGAGGAATAACCCACTGTATCAGTGCAGGCTGGGAGATAACCTGTTGGAGACGAGCTCTGTGGAGAAGGACCTGGGGGTCCTGGTGGATGACAGGGTGGCCATGAGCCAGCAGTGTGCACTGGGGGCTGAGAGAGACAATGGGATCCTGGGGGGCATCAGGAAGAGTGTGTCCAGAAGGTCACAGGAGGGGATTCTCCCCATCTACTCTGCCTTGGTCAGGCCCCACCTGGAGTGTTGTGTCCAGTTCCGGGCTCCCTGGGATAAAACAGACAGGGATCTCCTGGAGAGAGTCCAGAGAAGGGCTACGGAGATGATTAGGGGCCTGGAACTTCTCCCCTATGAGGAAAGGCTGAGTGAGCTGGGACTGTTCAGTCTGGAGAAAAGACGACTTAGGGGGGAGCTAATTAGTGTTTATAGATATCTTAGCCATGGGATGCAGGGGGAATTGGCCAGCCCCTTTTCAGTGTCTGTGGGGACAGGACAAGGGGCAATGGCTGTAAACTGGAGCACAGGGAGTTCCACACCAACATGGGGAAGATCTTTTCCCCAGTGAGGGTGACAGAGCCCTGGGACAGGCTGCCCAGGGAGGGGGTGGAGTCTCCTTCTCTGGAGAGCTTCAAGTCTCATCTGGACCCCTATCTATGTAATATGAGCTGGGGAGCTGCTTTGGCAGGGGGGTTGGACCCGATGATCTCTCGAGCTCTCTTCCAACCCCTGTGATTCTGTGACACACATCCCCCTGCCTCAGTGTCCCACTCCCCCACTGCCAAAGAGCAGCCACGGGTAAAGCACGGCAGCACCGATGGCTCAAAGGGGGGGTACAAGCAGAGCAGCCAGATGCCACGCAGGCTTCAGAGAGCAGTAAAGTAATTAAGTATTGACTGAAAACGTCCTAAGCGAGCCCCGGATGCACATTACATTCTGCTTAACTCAATAATTACCGTATATATTATCCCTTTCCACACTCTATCATTATTAAGCTAAAAGGTCTGTAATTAGCTACTTGGTTTAAGTGTTAAGATTTTAATTAATTCATATTATGAAATCTAATTGCTTATTAGAGATAACGCTGTGCGTTCTATCACATCACTATCTCTCTGCAGTATTTTAAGCAAAATACAATAGTTTGTCATGCTGGGCGAGCAGAGGTTTTATTCCTCAGGCACCAGGATGCCAAACACCCTCTGCAAAGCCAAAAGAAACCTACAAATGGGTAAAGGATTTGGTACAGACCTGCTCTGAGTCATCCTCCCCCTTCCCAGAATGAACAGGGCAGCTGAGGCCACCGCAGCCACACAGCTGTGTCCCCTCAGAGGTCTGTGGTGTCCCTGTACACGTCTGCACACCAAGCGGGTGATGCTGTGTCCACCAACACAGAGCAGACAGAAACACCAGCAGCAGCCACCACCTCAGTCGGTGGGGTTTGCCAAGAGAGGCAGGGCTGGCAGCACCACAGCTCTGGAACGAAGAGGATGGCTTCGCTGCATCGCCTCTGTGCGAGCCCCATCCCGGCAGCAGGTCGAGACAGACGTGGCGAGGAAGAGAGGAAGGGGGTAGAGCTGGGGGTCTGCAGGTTTTGCCACCCCTCCCAGCTCTCCAGCACTGAAGGAACACAGTGTCATGGCTTAATGAACCTCGTTAGTAAACCTCACCTGAAACTCCGTACACCGGGGCACTCACTGGCAGCCACGGAGACAGCGGAGAGGCCGCAGCTCCCACGGCCCACCGACAGCACCACAGCCTGGCATCACCAAACCTTATTTATCTGATGACTTAAGCTCTGTTTCCATTTAATTTATATGTTGGAAGCGCTTTATTTTAGGACTGAAGATGTTCTTCACAGAGGTACCTCCACACAGCTTATCAATTCCACGGCTGTGGCTGGTTTACCACGAGACGCTGCTGGAGACGGGACGAGTTGTGTCACCATCTCATGCCAATTCTGTGGCACCTCCATAAACACATCATCACTGCAACTTCAGAAGCCAACAGCAGCCATGCCAGCGACTCAAACACCTTGCAAATGGGACCATAAATTAATGACTTGGCTGAATTAAAATGATAAACTCAAGTTTTTTATCTGCCCAAAGCCGTTTCCGTGGCGTTGAAGCAGCAGATGGTCTTTCCTGCAGATAAAGGACTTGAAAGCTTTGCCAGTGCAGTGAAGAACTGGAGGTTTAACATAGGTATTGTAAAATTTAAGAGGAGAGCACCTGGTACTGCAGCCTGGGAACGGCTGGCACAGCTCTGCATCGCAGCCCCCTGAGCCCCGGCTGGCTGAGCAGGGCCAGTACCCACCACCCAGTCCGGTGTGAGCTCAAAGGGATGCCCAGACCCAAGGAGATGTTTCTCAGGGTTCCCTTTGCACATCCTCAGAGGGAAACCCCAACAGCAGCAGCCTTCCAGCCCTCTCTGCCCCATTTTACGAGTCATTAATTCCTAACAAGTAGAAAACTGCACGATGGGCTTTGGATATGAATAGTTTACTGTATCAGAGACAATCCATGATCCAAATTACCAGCTATAAATCAATTTTGGGATGTTGACATATCTTTAATAATGATAAATGAAGAATTTATGGATGCTGCTAAAGTTCACATCAAGATTTTGATTTATGAGCACGCTGAGCTCAGGTGGAGCCACCAACTGCCAGTGCAGCACCTTGTCCCAGTCTTGGACACCAGCATGTCCCTCACCTGCACTCCAGCGTCCACCAGCCCCCATCTCCCTCCTGTGCCTGAGGGGCTGGGGCTCCCCAAGGACCATGGCTGGGCAACCACAGCCAGGGCTAAGTTGCAGCAGCTTCTGCCTCCTCTGCCAGCCCCTGCCACCCTCACCTCACTGCAGGCAGCTAGGACAGTGAGGGAGGTTCTATTCCGTGCAGCGAAGGATGCTCCCCCTCATTGGGAAAGTGTGGTTCTCTGGTGATGTTTCTCTCTGACTCTCTCTTGCTCTTAACTCCACCTGCAGACACCCACTCTTGCCACCCATCAGGGTCTGGGGAGGGGGACAGCCACTGTCATGGGGTGCGCTGTGACCATCACAGAACTCAGGACACCAAACTGGTGTCAAGAGCTGCTGGGATGGAGGGAGAAGAGCTGGAGCAGGAAGAGACACCAAGACTGCAGGTGCCCAACAGACACCAAAAAATGCCTCAGCCACCTCACACCATCCCACATTGTGAAGCACCACGATAGTGGGTATAGCTCCACCCCATCCTTCACACAAACAAGACATGAAGAGCTACAGGCTGAGGCACAGCCCTCCTCTGTCCATCTGTCTGTCTGCTGGCTCTAAGCTACCCAGCGCTGGAGGACGCGTGTCCCTGACACAGGCTCTTGTTCTGCTCGTGTGCCAGCGAGGCCTTTTGGGCTGGAAAGCTGCTTTTCATTTGATTTCAATTTACTGTTGGAATTAAGCTGGTGTAAAACAGCGTGTGGAGAGAAAAATTACCATGTCTGTTTAGAGAGCGTAAAATAGGCACTTGACTGTTTGACCACTTAGATGGTGGGGTCCGAATCAATTTCCACCCAGCTCACATCCTGCCACAATTAATAAGCTGAAAATGATGCTCGTTAGAAGCAAACAGTAAACAAGAAATAAGCTCAGTGCCTGTCCCAGGTCTCCTTCAGGCTCAGGCTCTGCCTTTCTGCTCCTGCCTCGCCTGCACCCCCGGCTTGCACCCACAGCGGTGTTACTGGGAGCCACAGCTCCCAGTGTGTGGAGTGTGTGGCAGAATCCAGGGGTGCTCCCATTGCACCAGCAAAGGCACCTGCAGTGCTCAGTGCAGGACAGACTCTAGGAGCGGATGTCTTGGCCGTGCCTCCCAACCCCTCTGAATGGGAGCCCCCAGACTCTTCCCTCCTCGCCCCGGCCATGGCAGGGAGCTGCACTTGCCAGAGGTGCCAAGCATGTTCTGGATTAACAGTAAAATGACAGAGCAGCCCCAGGGATGTCCCCTCCACCACTGCTGGCTCATGTCCAGTCTGCAGCCACCCAACACCCCCAGGGCCTTCTCCACCAGCAGCTCTCCAGCTGCTCTGTCTCAGCCTGTAGCACTGCTGGGGGTTGTTCTGTCCCAAACAATGGACACTGAGGGGACTAGGGTGGGGGCTGCTTGGGGTCAGAGCAGGGGGGCCTGTCACCTTCCCCACCCAGCCCCACATTTAAGGACGCCTGGAAGTTGCACAGCAAGGAGCACTGAGCTGTTTGCCTCAAGCCAAGGCCACGACGGCTCCCCAGCCAGCCAGAGAAACGTTAATTGCTAAGCAAGTAATTAGTGGCTACAAGATACAACCGATACAATTACACCGAGGGTTCTTTCCTCTCTCTGTCCGGAGTCTTGGCACTGAACAGGTTTATAATTAGATGACAAAGCTGACAGGCAGCTCCAGTGAAACAGCCCGTCCTCGCCTTTTCCAGAGGCTCCCCAAGTGTTCTGCACCAATAATTACTAATCAAGTTATTCCTTTCAGCATTAAAAAGGCATTCCACAGGTAATTTGCCCATGCTAGCAGAGCCCAGTGGGTCTGCATCGCCTTCAGCTCTGGGCTCACAGATGCCCAAAAGCATCCCTCCACCCCAGCTTGGGACCCTCCTGCATCCCACAGGCTCTGCACTGCTGCTCCATCCCCCAAAATCACTGCTCAAAGGTGCTCAGCTGGTCTCCTTCACACATTGCAATGGGGTCTCCCCAATACAGCCAGGACATGAAGGCTGTGGACGAAGGACAGGGCAGGTGGGAGAAGGAGGAGCGACCCTCAAGGAGCGCTGCTCCCCCCCAGCCTGTCATGGGACACAAGGATAAATGCCATGGGAGGACAAACAGACATAGAAGCAGCAGCGTGCCCAAACTACCTCTCCCTGAGGCCCAGCCTGCTGACCCAAAGCCAGGCTTGCACAGTCCTCACCCACACAGGAACACACCAGATGTTCACAGCTGCTGGCGTCTCCTGGCTCAGTGGCACCGTAATGATGTCATCCATCTGCATTTCCTATGGGTATTTCCCCCCCCCAAAAAAAATGCCCAAGGGTCTGAAATTTGTCATTATAACCCAGACCTGGAGAACAGCTGAACAAACCACTAATATTGAACAAACAAACAAACAAAGCCCAATAATGGTTTCTATTGAGCAGGGACCCAGAGCTGATGGATGACCTGCAGCAAGCAGAGGAATTATTTGGGAATTGCTATTGATTCCCAAAATCAAAATGTAAATTTTGCCTCATGACTGAAATATCAGGAGGAAGTTTTTTGATTTTAGAAAGTCTTTTCTCTCTGGGACTTTTTTT
>VZTU01034697.1:84661-97839 GCA_013400835.1 Zapornia atra
GGGGGGGGGGGAAGTATTCACTCCAGCCCAGCCCAACTGGACACAGAGGAAGCTTGTTACCCTCAGGCACCCACACCGGGGTGCTGGCCTGGGTTTGAGCACTGTGGGGTGTCCTCAGAGTCCTCCCAGATGCTGAGATGCTGATGCAGAGCATCCAAGAGTGAGCAGGGTATGATTGAGGATGAAGGCTGAAGGGCTGGAGTAGCATCAGGGCAAACCCTGTGAGCCACCACATCCGAGAGCTGCAGACGACACGGGTGCTGCTGGCTGCCCTCTGCAAGGGTCCCAAGCACCTGCTGTGCTTCAGCACAGAGCAGACAGCCACATCCCCACTGCCCCAGGAGCAGTGCCAAGCCAAAGCACCCAAACTTGTATTTTAGACCCAAACGGGTGCCCCCCAAACTCTCTCTGAAGGGTCAAGCTCCTGTCCCTCCACCACAGCCTCGGTACGTAGCTCCAGCCCACGGCTTCACCTCAGCAGCCCACGCCTGTGACCAACAAGCTCCACAAAACTCTGCCACCTCCAAACTCAGCTCTGTGTTTGGGCAGGAGCTCAGCACATCCCTGCAAGATCCAAACCCCCAGCGCTTGCCTGGAGCTGTTCCGGATCATTAAGGGAACATCTGCCACACCACAAACAACACTGAGCCATCAGGGCTTCTCCCATCACTCCCCACTAACAGCATCAGTCTTACTGGTAGGAATGGAGCGTGCAGCCAGACCCCTACAGACACTGGGTGCTCTGAAAGCGTTAAAAGCAACCCCTCTCCATCCCATCCCAGCACAGACATGCCACTGGTGCTTCCGAGCGATCCCGCCCCAGCTCTGCAGACCCAGCAGCCTGGGACGGCGTCTCCCACACTGGGAAATGCTGGTGGGGGCTGGCAACGATGTGCACACCCCATTCCGCCTCCAGTGCCTGCCATTCCCTTACAGCCCCAGCCTTTTATCATTATCTAACCCATGACAAACCCATTACGATGCTAAGGATTGGAATTACTGCCATCCCAGGCAGGCGCCCAGGAGCTGGCCCAGAGACACAGCAGCGGTTTGCACGAGGCAATAATAAATTACTGAAGGTCACCTATGATTTATCACTGCTCTGGATTCCAGACAGTGACACTTCTTCACCCAGGGAAGCAGCCTCGTGGGTGCCAGAGCATCTGCTCTGTTTGGGTCTCTCACAGCGATGGGTTTGGGTTGCTGTACTGGCTTGGGAGCAGCCCCAGTCAGCACGCTGCCTGCGTGTGTGAGCGATGCCTTCGCGACACCACGCTGGGGATTCACACCCCATCCATCATGCACAACCGCTCCAACAACGGGAAAAGCACCGTCAGGGGCCAGGAGGAACCCCAGGCAGCCCCCAGGCAGGGGGAGCTCTGCTCTGCCAGCCCCCTCCCATGAGGGAAGGAGGAAAGCAGCACCTTCCAGTGGGATCCCGGCGGTGACAAGGAGCCTTGGTGATACAGGGACCTGCAGAGCTGGCCTGGCAAGGGGTACAGCCACAGACCCTTCCTTCCTTGCCTCTCCATGCACTCGGGCCACATCCTTCACCCCCAGGGCTCTGCTTCCTGCTGTAGCATCTCCATCCCAGCTCCGAGACCATCCCCCATCCCAGCTCCAGGAGCATCCCCCATCCCAGCTCCAGGAGCATCCCCCATCCCAGCTCCAGGAGCATCCCCCATCCCAGCTCCAGGAGCATCCCCCATCCCAGCTCCCTGAGTTTCCGCATCAGGGGCTCCAAGCCCCCAGGCTGTCCCAAGCCAAGCCCTGCCTGCAGTGAGCATGCAGCATCACTGGAAGGGCAGCCAGGACACCTCCGTGCCAGTCACAGCCTCTCCAACGGGAGCAACCCACCAGCTGTGGATGCTCCTGGTGCTCAGAGGTACAAGAACTCAGCCTGCAGGTATTCCTGTGCCTGCATCCCTTTGTCCTGGGGCTGTCCTCTCTCCTCCAGGCTCCGTTCCTGCCTCTCCAGGGGCTAGGAGAGCCTAGCACAGCCAGGGAGGAGCTAAGACCACAGGCAAGCATTACTTACAGCAAGACCCCGTCAGTCCAGGCTGGCAGTTGCAACCCCTGACTTCAGAAGCATGAAAAATAATTATCAGCAACTTTTGGAAGTAAATAAATAGTTGGTGAGTGAAGCCACTTGAATTATTAATGGTCGGTTCAGCTGCTTGGGCACCTCGGTCGTTACTAACAATATCTGGTGCCAATAAAGCTCTTTGCTATCGTGCTGCCAATACACAGAAATCCAATGTGCATACGAAGCCAGCCAGCCTCAAGCCCAGAGAAGTGGTCTGAAAAGCAAGCTCAGAGGCCAGTGAATCCCCCAAATGCATCCCTAGTGAGGGCTGGGTCGTCATCACCAGGATGGGGTGACACAAAGAGGGGAGCAGGGACTGGTCTGGGGGACACCTCAGGACCCCAGCAGCAGGGAGGACACAGCAGCATTCAGAAAAGCTCCCAGTTAATACTGTTGCAAGTGCAAAGGGCTGTATGACAGAGCATTTCAAACCCAGGGGTGACCCTCCCCCTGCTGATGTCCCCCCAACCCATGAAGCGGGTGATGGCAGAGCAAGGGCTGGGTGATGGTGGTCTGTCTTTGGTCCCTTTGCAGCGAGGTGCAGGCTGCAGCAGCATCCTCAGCACAGAGGATGCTCTCAGCCAGAGAGCCCAGCAGAGCCACAGGACCCACATGACAGGCTCCTCATTTCAGCCCTGCTACTCCCCAAACTCAGTCCCAGCAGGGACAAGTCTTTGCAGTCCTCCTGAACGTGCCAGGAACTGTTGCAGGTGACAGGCGCTGCCAGACAGATAAGACCACGCAGCACTGCACCGTGTTTTCATCTTCAAAGAGCTTGAAGATGCTAAGAAATTACCAGCAGCTTCTCCAGGGCACAGCTTTTGTCCCTGCGTAAAGGTCTGAGACGGCACGCTGGCACGGCAGAGACGCGCTGCCGGAGCCGTCTGCAGGCTTGAGCTGCTCTGATTAGGAACAATTAGACAAGAGGGCAGAGAAACCCCTGAAGAGAGCAGCTGCCTCTGACACGGGCTCTCCACAGGGCTCCTGCTGCAGCTGCCAGCCCAAAAGGCTCCAGCGGCCCTTCTGCGAGCGGAGAGGATGCTGCTGCAGCATCCGCCTCGCTGAGAAGGGACCAAGGACAGACCACCATCCCCCAGCCCTTTCCCCACCATCACCCACTTCATGGGTTGGGGGGACACCAGCAGGGGCAGGGTCACCCCTGGGTTTGAAACGCTCAGGTTTTCCCTGTGAACAACCCTCCAGCCCCTCAAGCCAGGACAGGGGTCAGTCCCAGCAGCATCCCTCCATCCTCTGCCTCCAGCGTGATGGGCAGCACCCAGCCCATCCCTATGGCTGGTGGCTGCATTTCTAGATATCCCCTTCATCTCATCAGAGGCTGCTAGATTTAATTCCCTGCACTTCGGTATAAAGTCAGGGTCCCATCCAGAAAGCAATTTGTGTCTCCTGGAGCAGGCAATCGTAACATTTCCCATTAAAATGTAAATTTGGCTAAGTTTTCTGGCATCTCTTTTCCTTCCTTAAGGTAAGGAGAATATGAACTTGTATTATTTTTTCCATCAATGTTATCTTCCTGTGAGTTTTTGTGCTAAGTAAAAAAGCTGCCCGATACACACCTTGGGCAAATTAAATTTGAATTGAGTCTGACAGCACAACAGGGATCCAGATTACAGAGAGATGTGCTGGCCTAATTGGAATCATTTCGAAGGGGTTATTTGCAGAAGCGTTAACCAAGGAAGGCACAAGTGGAGCCACACGTGGTCCCTGCACTGAGTACACCTGGTGTCGCAGGGACAGGCAGAAGTGGGGTAGCTGCCCAGCCAGCTGTGGGATCAGCCTGCTCCCTACACCAGCAGCATCACTTTGCCAATATCTGCTGGATGCTGAGCTGGTTTCTACTGGTGATCACAGCCTTACGATCAAAACCAGCCTCCCTCAGCCAGGTACCACAGAACCCCCCAGCCACCCTTCCTGCCAGCCTCTGGGGATGGCAAGGGACCCATGGTCCCTGCTCCATCGAGGTCCTTGGCCCACAAGACATCCCTGCCACACCAGCTGTCCCTGCTCTGATGCAGTCCCTGCCCCACAACCCACCCCTACCCTACAAGCCATCCCTGCTGTGCCATGATCCCTGCCCCACCAGCCATCCCTGCTCCGCTGTGGTCCCTGCCCCGCAAGACATCCTTGCTGTACCACACTCCCTGCTCCAACAAGGTCCCTGTTCCAACAAGCCCTCCCTTCTCTGATGCAGTACCTGCCCCACAAACCATCCCTACCCAACCAGCCATCCCTGCTCTGCTGTGGTCCCTGCCCCACAAACCATCCCTACCCAACCAGCCATCCCTGCTCTGCTGTGGTCCCTGCCCCACAAACCATCCCTACCCAACCAGCCATCCCTGCTCCACCGTGGTCCCTGACCCCCTCAGCCATCCCACTCTCCTCCCCCCACCCCACGACACCACACCAGCAGAGAGGGGAAGGGACATCTTGTAACAGGCACAGGATTTGAGCCAAACTCGCTCAGAATAATTAAAGCAATTGTCCTGCTCACGCTGCAGTTTTTAAAAGATGATCTTTCATGATTAAAACCCCAAATCCCTGAAGACTCACCACTCCTTTTGCCTTCAGACACCTGGAGGCAGGGAAGTGCTCTCTCCACGCCTCAGGAAGCTTGTCAGAGGCTGAAGGGTATTTAAAGGATATGACTATACACCAAGAAGGGAAGAAAAAACCCCACATTCTCTCTTGATGGTCAGCTACAGAGGAACCAAGGGGGACCAGGCTGCCAGGCCAGGGCTCCCTGCCCAGAACTGCTGCTGGATACAGCTTGTCAGAGCTGCTGTGGAATTAATATGGGAGCAGAGAGAATTAATTACTATCCCCAGCTGCATTCCTGGTGGGGATCATTTCAGGTGCGACGGTTTGAATGACATCGTTTCACAGAAGAATCTCCCATTCTCCTGACTAATTTGAGGTTAACTAAATTTGTTTCTCACCAGGAGACAGCTCATCAGCTCAGCCCACCACAACGACAGCTCTGCAGGCTCCCCCATGTCCCTGACAAGGAGACGCTTTGGGGTTTGTCCCCAAGAAGAACTGGGGTCGAGTTGTGCCACTCTCACTTCTCTCAGACTCTCCCATGGGGGCTCCAGCCAGCAGCCCTGGCACAGCTGCTTGTGCTGTCCCATCACCCCACGCGTGGCTGCTGGCCACCACCTCATCCCAAAGAGAGCTTGCCTCCCTTGAAGTGCCCCAAAAGCTGTCCAAGTCCTGGGCAAGGTGGGGAGAGGCCAGTCCCTGCAGAGAGCAGGGTCATAGAATCATGGAATCACAGGGGTTGGAAGGGACCTCCAGAGATCGAGTCCAACCCCCTGCCAAAGCAGGGTCCCTAGGACAGGGCACACAGGTCGACATCCAGACAGGGCTGGAATCTCTCCAGAGAAGGAGACTCCACACACCTGGGCAGCCTGTCCCAGGGCTCCCTCACCCTCACTGGGAAGAAGTTCTTCCCCAGGTTGCTGTGGAACTTCCTATGCTCTGACTTGCAGCCAGTGCCCCTTGTCCTGTCCCCACAGACACTGAAAAGGGGCTGGCCATGTCCCCCTGCATCCCATCCTTCAGATATTGATAAACATTAATAAGGTCCCCCCTGAGTCTTCTTCTCTCCAGGCTGAACAGCTCCAGCTCACTCAGCCTTTCCTCACAGGGGAGATGCTCCAGGCCCTCTCTGGGCAATGGCAACAGAGCCTGGCCAGCCCCTAGAGCCACCACCACCTCGAGACCTCGCAGCACGCAGATGGCCCACATGGCATGGCAATGGCTTGCACTGGGCAGCAGACACCCTGTGTCCAGCAGGCAGCTCCACAGGCTCAGGAGCTCCCACTTCCCCAGAAGCCCCATGCAAACAGGCCGTGGCTAATGACGGTCTGCGTCACGGAGTAATGAAGTGATTACACTGGACAGAGCTGCAGTCAGCCCACCTCCCAGCTAACGTGGGCAGAGGAAGTGGAGAGCATCATCACAGACCCAGGGGAGAGCGGGCTCATGAATAAAAACTCATAGTTTCACTGAAAGGAGGGCTCTGACACAGTGGTTTCCCCCTCCCACAGACCCCCAGGGCTGTGGTGTGGTTTCCCTGCCAGGCACAGCCCCGGCACGTGGCTCAGGCTGCAGCTAAAACCACTGTCCCTTCAGCAGCAGTAAGTGAATTAGCAGAATCAGGCAGCATTAATTATGCAGAGAATCATTTTCTAGTGATTTTTTTTTTTTTAAAAAAAAAAAAGGATCTAATTTAATCAAAATATAATTAAATGAATATTTAATTTAACAATTCCGCAGTGAAAACCCCTTGACCTCTGGAGCTATCCTCCCTGCCAGCACGGGCTGTTCATTGCTCCAGCACTCAGCCCTGGCAGTGGTGGCACTCTGTGGTAACCCCATTCCCTGGCACATCCCCACCACGACCTGTACCACACAGAGTCCCCTCCCCAGGGACCCCCCCAGCTCCAAGCCCAGGGAAAGTAAATTACAGCTAGTAATAAACAGGGAGAAAAACAAAACAGAGAGAGGAAACAGGCAAACACAGACCCCATTTCCCTTAAACTGACCAAAAAATCCCCATCCCAGTGAATATTTTTGAATGGAACTGGAAAATAGGGTGCAGGTGAGCAGCAGCCAGGTGGAATTTCCCCCAGGAAAAGGAGCTGAGAGCAAACCTGACAAATGTGTCTGGAGTGATTTGGGAAGCAGGGATGCTGTCTGGGGAAACAAACTCTCCAGATGGCCTCAAGGTCCCTTCTGTCTCTAATGTCTACACTTCTGCAGACTAATTCCTTAAATCAGCATCCTGTGGAAATTGGCCAGGCATCCTGCCAGCTCCAGAGCTGGAAGGGCTGGAGGACAGGATCAGCAGAGCTGCATGCACGGTGTGTAAAAGGAAATGGGGGTTTTTCATGACAGGCCCCTATAATCTCCAGAGATAAACTCAAAGGAGCGTTTCACAGCAGCCTGTGCTTGAGACAGCAAAGCTCAGCGATGCAAGGAGTGAGTGAGAGGGGCCAGAGCAGCCCCAGCTGAAAACCAGCTGGCTCACTGGTGCCCCTTCCCATGGTCAGACTCATCACTGCAAGCAAAACCAAGAGCCACAGCTCATCATCCCCCTCTACATAGGAAATAAGTGGCCTAGATGGACAAGAACATCTCTCTGGGCTGCAGCCACCCCGAATTCTAAATCCTCACTCCCAGCTTGGAGCATCTGGCGAGGCGGCCGGTGCTCCATCTGGAAGCATCTCCCCAGGCACTGGACTGTCTCCTACTCAAGGCATTATAAGAAAATAAATCAGAAGGAGATTAACATAAATATTGTTTGAAAGATTTAATCAGCTACAAATTGCAATGTTATGTTTCCAGCTTAATTAGCCCAAGCCTGGTTTTCTTTGCTCTCTATTGTGGAGTAGAGCGAGGGCGTTCAGCAGCAGCCTCACAGATCTGGGGGAGGAAGACCTCTCCCTATAAATGGGGATGCCTCAGAGAGCAGGATCTCTGGGGCAGGCTGCTTTTTGCAGCAAGGAGGATGCTCCAGTGGGTTCCTGAGGCCACCCTGTGACAGGGAGGATGCTCCAGCCTTGCAAGCACACAGCCACTGCACCCATCAAAGCAGGACCTGGGTCTTCATCTTCAATGCCATCGGTGGCACGAGAGGCAAAGAGCCCTCAGGACTCAGGGGTGATATTTGTGAGGGTCTCCCCAGGACAGCACCTCACCCCTGTACAAGGATGGGGCAGTTTCCCCAAAGGCTTCCTGACCACCCCTCCACAGACATGAGGCGTATCCGCACCCAGCACCATCTGTCTGTGCCACAGCACTGGGGAGCTGTACGTGCTCACTCAGAGCTGCAGAGCTCCAGGATGGATGAGGAATAAACCTGGTGCAAACCAGAGCCAAAGAGGGCCAAAACCACATAGTATTAAACACTAAACTGAGTAAATACATTCTCCAAGGCACCTTCCTGTAAAGAGAGTTACTCCTGGGCTGCTGTAATTCCTGTCCTGCTTTCTACAGTGCTCCAAATGACAACCAGAAGCCTGGGATGAAGGGTGATCCAACAGTCTCAGCACAGCCAGCTCTGCCATGTAACCACTGCACAGAAGAGATGAGTATGAAAAGCTCACAGCCACCAACCACAGCAACAAGGATGACACCTCAGACATGGGGAAGCACTTGATAAACCTCAGTAGATAAGATCACAGGGAGAAGCAAGAGTTACCCAGCAACTGCCCAACATCTGACAGACCCAGCTGCTCCACCAAGAACACCAACCCCAGCAGCACCTTTCCCCACTGGCTTCAGCAGGGATGGAAGATCAGGCACTTGGCAGCTTCACCTCCAAGCCCAAGGCAAACTGAGCCTGCTTGGTCTGCTGCTCCTCGTTTGAGTCATTGCTCCTCAAGTTCAAACTGGCTCTGCTAATGAGGTTCTAAAGATGCATTTGTATTTGGAGGGTGAGAGCTAATTAAAACACAAGCCACGTTGCTTCCTGCTCCGAGCGCTCGTGCCAATGCGATTTCAACAAGGGCTGCAAGCACAGGAGTCACCCTGACCCACACCACTCCTGTGGATCAGCTTACAAGACCTAACCCAGCACCTCTCCCCACTCCAGCAGGAGCTGATCATCCCATCAGCATGTCCAGGCTGGTGATGAGCATGTTTCCACGCTGCATCTCAGCAGACAGCTCACAGCATCCCCGACACTCACCATCGCTGCCGGGCGTGACGCCGCATCCTCCCTGTGCGCCACACACCCTGTTCCTTCCTTTGCCCACAGACACCCAGCGCAGCATCCCTGATCTGGAAAGTGCTGAGGAGAGGCTGAAGGTCCTGGGGTTGTCCAGCCTGGAGAAGAGGAGGCTGAGGGGAGCCCTCACAGCGGTCTGTGGCTTCCTGATGAGGGGAGCGAAGGGGCAGCGCCGATCTCTCTCCTCTCTTTGGGGAGCAGGGACAGAACCTGAGGGAACAGCGTGAAGCTGCACCAGGGGGGGTTTAGGCTGGGTGTGAGGAAGAGGTTTTGTACTGAGAGGGGGGTCAGGCACTGGCACAGGCTCCCCAGGGAAGGGGTCCCAGCCCTGAGCTGGGCTGAGGGCGCTAAACATCTGGACAATATGCTCAGTGCAGCTCTGACTGGGCTGGGCTGTGGGGAGCTGGACCAATGGGTGCTTTTATGGGGGATTGATGTCAGGTGGTGAGGAAACAGCTCAGGCTGACTCAGCTCACCTGGGCTGGCTGCTTGGGGAGGTGAGTGCTGTCCTGGCCAGGAAACCTTCCAACTCAGGAGATTCTAGGATTCTATGACCTGAATGAGCAACAAAGCCCCGGGCTTTGGTCCGTGCTGGTTCCTTCCAGAGGTGCTGACAGTGCCCAAATGCTCACCAGGCCCCGGTCACCTCAGCTGATGCTCAGTACATCACCCTGACAGCTGCAGTGCCCCACGGACACCCCGAAGCCTGAGGGAAGAAGTGATTTATCCTGCCTGCGCTTCCTGCCAGGGAAGGAGGGCAGCAGCCACGTCACCCGTGCCCGACGTGGGGCCCATCCTCTCCACGCTGGTGGCACAGATGCAGCTGTCCCTTGCAGGGGCACTGACTGCCAGCAGCACAGAACAAGCCAGAAGAAGAGATGACAGCTGAGATGCCAACGTCTCCCCTGTTTTCTGCCCACCAAGGCTGCTCTCAAAGGTCAGGCTGTGGCATGCCAGGGCAGACTGCAGAGGCAGCCCCTTTCCAGCATGGCTGCTCCACCTCAGGGCTCTGCTTCTCCTTCCCAAAGACCATCACCCCCACACAGGTTTGGGATACGGCCCATGAGAGCATCACCCACACACTTCGATGTCCCTGTGGGGAGGGATGACCTGCTGCTGTTGAGACCCAGCCTGGGAAGCCCCTGCAGCATCCCACGGCTCACCTGGCTCCATCCAGGCAGGGCAAAGAGGTCGGGAGCTCGGCTGCACCCCAATTATTGATGGCACAAGATTAGCTTGTCTGAACAGGGAAATACATCACTGGAAAACCAGGAAACATTTGGAAAGTGGACGGCGGGCGCAGGAGTGATGGATGAGGGCTGGAGGAGCCTGGTGAAGATCAATGAATAGCTGATGAGCTGAGGGGGGAGCTCACCATGCAAACACCGAGGGGGCAGAATCAGTTGGGCAATTCCCTGCTGTGGTGAGACCTTACAGTGAGCCCCCAAACAGCCCTTAGGTCCAGCCACAGCACAAGGAACCCAGGCATCAGGGTGGCCACTGGTTGGTGTCAGTGTGAGCTGAGAGGAGGGGGGCTGCGGAGAGCAGACTGCCCCCCACTCACTGCCTGTGGAGGGACCCGCTCCTGTCCCCCCCACCAAGGTAGAGCAGCAGGCTGGGTGCAGACACACAAAATCCCTCTTATTTCCCTCAGCTCCTCTATCCTGCAGGATGCCTGATTTGGAAAGATGAGGTAAGAGCAAGGGCTTGGGGAAGGGGAGGCACCCCGAGACCCCTCACGCACATGCTTTGCAATGACAGTAACTCACCCAGCCTGGTGCTTCTGGGCTTTTACTGCCAAAGCTCCACAGACAGGCAATTTCTGTGAAGACATCATTTTGGGGTCAGCTCTGTGTATATCACAGTCCATTAGCAGCGCCTGAGACAGCTGCTCATGAGCAATAAAGATACATAACCACTCCATGGCACTCAGACACCAGGAAAAATCATCCTGGAGTGGATTTTGCAAGGACCAGGTGCAGGCAGGAGAGCAGCACCACGTCCTGCCATCCCCAGGGCAGCCTGGCACACAAGCTGCCATCTGTGCCACGCCAAGCCCGTGTCAGCACAGCCCCCACCCAGCACTGGCTTATTGATACTGCTTTTAAGCAACTGTACAGACCATGTGCCAGCATGGCCACCAGCTCCCTGTGGTGGCCTAGCACTATCTAGCGGTGGGAGACATGGGCTCCAGCAGCTGGAGGTCCAGCTTGGCTCATAGTGCTGCCCAGAGACCAAACCAGCGTGGATGGAGGTGTGGGGGAAGCCAGTGGGACAGCCAGGTGGGACAAGCATCACCTCTCCTGCTGCAGCAGTGAGAAGTGCCCCAGTGCTGCCAGTATTGGGAACTGGTGTTTCTGGGTCTTCCACGGCGCAGGGGGGGGGTTGAGTTGGGTTGGGCTCAGGGATGGGACTCTGGTATCAATTGATCCAGAACAGAAATCACATGGGTGGTGCAGAGACCCAGGTTGAGCCCCAGCACTGTGTTACCCAGTTAGATGTGGCTGTCCCAGCTCCTACACCACATGCCCCCTGCTCATCACTTCCAACTAATTCTCCTTTACAAGGTTTCACCCTGCCTTCAGGTCCTTCATCTCCCAGTTTGTAAATGAAACATCCCTGAGGGTTTCCAGAGGCACCAAACTCAGAGAGGTGTAGCATCAGAATGACAAAAAACTCACTGGTCTCCAGGTTTCTCTCCTTGGACCCTGGTCCTTGGCACCAGATCCAGAAAGCTCTTCCCACCTCCCTGGAGCATCCACCCTGACCTCTCCAAGCAGCCTGAAGGTAGCTATTTGAAAGGAAATGACAGCAGCTGCTTGGGGGATGATGGTCTGAAATAGAGCAATTGGAGCCTGTCCATCAAAAAGCAGCAGTGTTCAGCCCCACCTCCTCCCAAATAAGCACACGGGGGCATCACCCCCAGGCCTCCAACATTATCACATTGTTCTCAAAGAGATTTGAAAAATAAAATGGGGAAGGAGGAGAGGCTTTTGTTTGCCTTATAACTCTCTGAGCCACTGAAACACATTTGCACCATGGTTTCTGGTCTCTCCCTGCAATCAGGTCCCTTAGGGAGGTATGGCTGTGGCTGTGCTCTGATCCAGACACTGAAGAGCTAAGAGCTGGATGCCTCTCCCCACCCCTTTGAGTCCAGCCTTTGTATGGTATTTACACACAAAGTATTCCTGGAGCAAGGTTCCCTGATGTACCAATAACTGCTCATCTGAGCGAGGGGAGGGGTGTTCCTTGCTGCTGGCCCAAACCTGACTCTGTGCTGCCTGTAGCATCCGCATGTGTGTCCCATGGGACTGGGAATAGCTGCTTTGGATAGGATGCTGCTGTTCCCAGGAAGAGAGGAGCGGGCATCACCCCCAGAAGGGAGTAGGTATCACCCCCAGAGAGGAGCGGGCACCACCCCCAGAGAGGAGCAGGCATCACCCCCCGAAGGGAGTGGGCATCAGCCCCAGAGAGGAGCAGGCATCACCCCCAGAAGGGAGCAGGCATCACCCCCAGAGAGGAGCAGGCATCACCCCCAGAAGGGAGCAGGCATCACCCCCAGAAGGGAGTGGGCATCACCCCCAGAAGGGAGCGGGCATCACCCCCAGAAGGGAGCCGGCATAACCCCCAGAAGGGAGTGGGCATCAGCCCCAGGAGGGAGTGGGCATCAGACCCAGAGAGGAGCGGGCATCACCCCTGCAGCACAGCTCTCTGGCAACTTCAGGCAGCACCAGTTACAGGGACTTGAGGGACCAAAACACCCCCAAGGCAGAAGAGCAGGACATGGGATGGCAGGAGGGCCGGCCAGGTGCTCTCCTCACTGGAGTCCCAGCATCCCAGACACTGTCCCAACACCCCTGTACCACCAGAACCAGTGCTGCCAGCCTGGCACCCACCCACAGGTAGTCCTCACACCCACCTATTCCAGTCAAAAAAAAAGCAGGAAGCTCTGAAGGGAAAACTTCTGGCTGCTTCCACAGCCCAGCAAGGCTCACCCCCCCCCCCCCGGACCCCGGCTGCATGGGGGGCTGCGGTGGGGACTCACTGCCAGGGGGCTCCAGCGCTGTGGGGTGACTCCAGCTGCAGCCAAGCGAAATTACAGACACCCCAAAGCTGCCGGGGCTCCCCGGAAACCTGCTCCGAATTGACAGGCAAGTTATTCCCTCGGGGGGTTCATCTCATTACCGGGCTGCCGTTCAGGAGGGTTTATTGCCCGGAACGCTGGGGCACGGCGGCTTTGCCACCCCCCCGTTGAAGCGTTATTCCCCTTAACACCTCGGGCACACGTCAGGGGTCACCGGAGCCCGTTTTCCTTCCCTTCACCCCGCACCCATCCCGCGG
>VZTU01034699.1:0-12634 GCA_013400835.1 Zapornia atra
GGCTTTTCAGCTTCCACAAGCAAGGTACTTAAGTCAGCAACAGGTCTGAAAGTGAACAAACACACAGCATTATATCCAAGCTCTGTCTTTGTGAAGGTAGGAGCTACAGCCTAGACCAAGTCAATACTTACCCAGAGTGAAGTGGAGCTGTCATGATATTCATCTTTGTTTCAGAGGTACCAGAAACTGGTTTTTTTGGACTGTCTCTCAACAGAGGGTCAAACTTCAAATACAGTGACTGCTTCCTCAAGGCAGACTCTTTGAACTGAGGGGAAGGAGGTACAAACTGGCAGCTATCCTGCTTCATGGCTTCACACATGTTTCCAGCCCCCCCCACATACACATAAATAATGCTCTGGAGAGAGGGTGAGCCTGTTCTTCAGTGGCTGGAGCATTGTTCTCAGGAGGAAAATTACATAAGAGAACTCAGTGCCCACACACTTAAGTCCTTATGTAATAATAAGTGAGCTCAATCTGCTCACACAGAACCAAAAGGGCAAACATTTAGGAACTATTCACACCAGGAGACACTGAAAAGGGGAAGATAGTGTTGTAAGCCAAAATGTAAGCAGTGTATGTCATTCCCTCCTTGCTTACAACACAAATGATCAAAAACCCAACTTCCAATTCAGTGGATTCACTCTCCACTCAGAGCCACTCCTACTCTGGACCACAGCAGGAGAAAGAAGAACTAAGCTGAGCTACTGAAACATGACGTGGCCAATTTAGAAGCAGCTTTCCTGAAACTGCCCATGAAACAAAAAGAACTTGCAAAAGAGTTTGAGAACAATGGCCCTGCACTTGGAAAGCATTCTGTTCTTGCAGTTTTGGAAGCCACAGGTAAAACATCCATCACAGTTTCCCCACTATTAAAGAAATACAGCACCTTTCCAAACTGAAACCATAAGACCCCCCCCCAGATCCTTAGCAGAATTGCTTGTAACTTCTCTCCATCACCACCCCAACCCAGCCTCACTGATGCATCCCTTTGGAGTTGAGCCTGCATTTCCATGCCCAAGTTCAAAGTGAGCTTATTTCAGAAAAACATTTAAGGCTCAAGGGTTTGTTTTCCTTTCCTCTCCCTGTCAGGGAGGGAAACAAGACATTTCAGTGTCATACTTACAGATGAAGTCCCAAACTGTTCCAGATAGTCTATTTCTATGCCCATTCCTAGAACTGGAAGAGGAGAAAAAGAGCTTGAAGGTGCAACATTGTCCTATTGACTTACAGCAAAGCACCCACAGACAGAAGCAAAGAGGTACAGATATAACACATTTCCAGTCCCAACTCATGGCCTCCAGTTTTTCTCTGTCCCCTAACAGTGTATCTTAGCAATCCATGGTTAGAATTAGCATGCTGCTCAGATTTGAGCAACAAAGTTCCATCCATTTCTCCATATACTAATTCCAAAGTATTAAGTGACAGACTGCACTGCAGCCAAATCATCTGCTCATCCTTCCACATAAAGTTCTAGAAGGATAACCCTTCCAGGTGGTTAGCTACATAGGAAGCCTTCAATACAGGTATGCAAGAGCACAAACCCTTCCATACTGCTGTATGAAATCAGTTAGCTTCTTGAGAGCAGCCCTGCTGAGAAGGACTTGGGGATTGTGGTGGGTGAGAGACTGAACATGAGGCAGCAGTGGCTCTGGCAGCTGGGAAGGGCGATGGGATCCTGGGCTCCATCAGCAGAGGGGTGGCAGCAGGGACAGGGAGGGGATTGTCCCTCTCTGCTCTGCCCTGGGGAGGCCCCAGCTGGAGTCCTGTGTCCAGAGCTGGGGCCCAACACGAGAGATGTGGGGCTGTTGGAGAGGGGTCAGAGGAGCCACGAGGATGCTCAGAGGGCTGGAGCAGCTGCCCTACAAAGAGAGGCTGAGGGAGCTGGGCTGGGTCAGCCTGGAGAAGAGAAGGCTGTGGGGGGACCTCATTGCAGCCTTCCAGTCCCTGAAGGGAGCAGAGGAACAGGAGGGGAATCAGCTTGTTCAAAGGGCAGAGACTGGCAGGACAAGGGGGATGGATTAAAGCTAAAGGAAGGAAGGGTTAGATTGGATATTAGGGGGAAGTTTTTTCCAGAGAGAGTGGTGAGGGGCTGGAACAGGCTGCCCAGAGAGGGGGTGGGTGCCCCGTCCCTGGGGGTGTTCAAGGCCAGGTTGGCTGGGGCCCTGGGCAACCTTGTGTAGCTCCAGGCCTGGAGGTTGGTGGCCCTGCCTGTGGCAGGGGGGTTGGAGCTCTATGATCCTTGGGGTCCCTTCCAACCCAGACCAGTCTATGATTCTATTATTCCAATCAAGTAGTGCTAAGGCCACTGTAACCTACAAGACAGTTGTAACCTACAACACAGGCAGTTGCACAGCTCTAGTGCTCTCAATTTAGAGGTTAATAATTAACACCAGAATTGATTTTAAGGAAGTATATTTTCAGCACAGAAAGCTGCTGCTGGAAACTCTGAAGAGGTGGTTTTCTGCATCATCCTCTATTTCATCCTTCCAGGCAGCCAACAGCCAGCTTTGAGTTCAGCTTAATCCAGAGAAAGTTAGAAATACACTTAGGTACATTTCCCAGCCCTGCTGGTCCTTCTAGGTTTTACTGGTCTTTCAGAAGAGCAAAAAGTGAGACAAGAACTAAAATCAATGCCAAAACTGAAGCAGAGAAATACATACACAGAGGTTATTGTAGAATAGACTGGAAAGATATTATTAAAGAAATGCCTTCACCTTCTGATGATGGTCTGAAGAGCTCTTCAGGTTCTGCATCTGCTGACTGCTCATCTGCTGTTACTTCAGTTCTGTGGGAACCAGGTTTAATTTCTTCTGCAGAGACTGACTGTTCTCCATTGTCAAGAGAAACCAAATTATCCTGAGAGGGGACATTAGCTGGAGCCATTTCAGATGGGCTCATGTGCTGCTTCTGATGAGAAAAAACACAATCCTTGGTGTTAAAATAATGATTTAAATGCAATGAAAGATCAGAATGGTCAAATTGGTTTGTCAAACTAGGTGGGCAGCCAGCATAAATAAACTAAGTTCCTGGGCACAGAAACTAAGCTACCAACACTGAGGACAATTTCTAATGAAGGAGTCACTTCTATAGTCCCCACCCTTCTATTTGTCCTTATGGGTGACTGCTGATCAAAAAAGATCCTGAATACCAAGGTACCAATTTGGCTGCCTCTGATGTTACCTTCAAAGGACAAGTCTGCACAGTTGCTCTTCATTCAAGAGCTGCTAGAGATGCATAAAAACACCACTTCTTAGACAAAACACCAAACATGGGCTTAACAAGGTTAAGTCAGGGAAACCTGCTTCATGGAAGAGCCCTGTGAGAACTGGCTATTCTCCCTGTACCTTACCATGGGTATCTCTCCTGGAAGTTCAGCCTCTGCTTCAAGTCCTGGCTCATCTATCACACTCTGCTTGCTGATGTCCCTGAAGAGAGAAGAAAAATACAAGTCACACAGCCAGTTCTCAGTTCTATCTGCCAAAACATATTGAATCATGGAACAAAGTAAGGCTGAGACTTTCTACTGCCACATTACAGGAAGCTTTAAGGGGGGGTGGGGATGTAAATCCACTGTCTTGGCTGGTGACAGCTTAGAGGACAGAATGCTCTCCCTCCATGTTATCTGGGAAGCAGGAAGTCCCTGCAATTATCACTTATTCCTGTTCTCTTGATTTATAAAAGGGTTTAACAAATGGAAAATAGGCTTTTTTGTTTAATCAAGTACAGAATTACAAGCAGCCTGCTACTCTTTCCAAAGTAATACAGTGATTATTGGTGTGAAGCACAGAACTTCTCTAATGAGGTCCAGTATTTTTAGTTACTGCTGACAGCACAAACTTAACTTTTCAATTTGGTAAACAGTTGCTGATTACATTACCCAGGGAGCAAGAAAGCAAACATTTCTCTCCAATCAACACCTTGTGCCAGTCTAGTTCTGGGAAGCACCTGACTGCCTAAAGCACTGCTGTCATTTTAGTAGTTAAACTTCCTAGGAAGAATACAACATCTCCCATTCTCAAGGAAGTTTTATGTGGTCCCAAAAACCCAGCAATTTCAGCAACAGGCCTTTTTACTGGAGAGAGCATTCAGACACCAAGAAGTGGCAAGGAAGAGACAGCACCCCCTCTGCCAAAGCTAGTCATCTGAGGATGGTGTCACCAGCGAGATCTTTGCTGCTACAACTGTCCTGGTTGCAGCCAGGCCAGAGTTACCCTCCCCAAGCAGCCAGCACAGGTGAGCCAAGTTAGCTGGGGCTGTTTTCCTGGAATCACTCCCCCATAAAGGGGGCTGGTTGAGGAGGGGCACTCCTGGGTGCCTCCAGAACAGTCTGAGTGCAGCACTCTTATCACTGGGTGTGAGTGAGACTTGTCATGGGCTGTTATTGTTCCCCTTTCATGGTGATTCTGTCAGTAAACTGCCCTTATCTGAACCATGTTCTGTTTCTCCCCCAGGATTGAGCAAGCAGCATGTGGTGCTCAGCCACTGTTAGGGTCTGAACAACCACAACAACTATCATGTTAAAAGGTTACAATGCACAGACTCAGCCAACCTTGGCAGGAGGAAAACAAGGAGGCAGGAATCAACTGGTTAGAGATACTATCTAAACTATCTTCTTCACAGAAGTTCAAGGTACTTCCCCTTCCTGCTACAGGTTTACTTACAGACTTTTGGGTTCTCTTTTCTCCAGAGTTCCACAGGTACTTGGGCTGTTACTCAGCTCCACTGGAAGAGGCTCCTTTCTTGATGAACTACCTTGCTCCTCTTGCAGGTCAGCCTTCTGAGGGCTAGGCTTAGAACACTTGGGTGAGGTGGAAATTTTTGAGCCTCCTCCAAATGGATTAAAGTTTGGATCATCAAGTTTGTCCCAGTCAAACTTATAAGATGCTTTGGGAAGAGGGATTTCATCTTCCACATGACTTTTAACTTGTGCTTCAGTATTCTCTGGTTTTGTTTTGGTAACAGGGATTTTCTTGGAAGGTGGCTTAATTCCAGGTCTTTTACCTAGTTTCTTAGGAGGTGGCTTTCTAGCAGTGGTATTATCAAAGTCAAATTCCAGTTTTACAGGTCCAGCCTTGGTGGCAGCAGGCTTTTCTCCAGGTTCCTCTTTGGAGACAATCAGCTCTTCTGTAGGCTTGGATTCTTCTGGAGAGGCTTTTTCTGCTCCTGAAGCACTCTGAAGCTCAGCTTCCCCAGTTTTTGAAGAACTCATTAAATCAGAACTACTGGGGCCCACGCTGCCAGATAACTGTCCATGAGGTATAGGTGCTTCTGCTAATCCCACTGGATTATCAATGTGGCTCACATCTGTGGAAGCAGACTGCACATCCTGCCCAGAGTCACTGGTTGCCTGCTTAGGGGGCAGCTTGGACTTGTCAGACTCCAGCTTGCTCAATACAGGTTCATTTTCAGAGGAAAAAGTCTTCTCTTCACTTGAGCACTCTGTACTCCCTGTGGTTGGAGCAAAAGCAGCTGTATCATCCAGAAGAGTATCCTTATTTTTCTCAGGACTGCTAGATGCTTTTACAGGAAGCTTTTGCAGATTTCCAGGAGAATGCTGCAGCTGCACTGAACTTTGAAAGGGATTGATGTCATCCAAGTGATCAAAATCAAGACTGTAGGAACCTCGACTCTTCACTGGCATCTCATCATCTGGGTAAGGAGTTGCACTGACCTTCTCTGGCATTTGTGTGTTTATCACTGTATTATTTCCTTCAGCTTCAGTCTTTTGTTGACATGTGCTGTATTTAAAAAGAACCAGATGACAAATGCTGTTGTTATTTTTTTAAGACATCAAAGTCATCTTTAGAAAGCTGTTGGCACAAGGAGCTTTGGATGCTTGGAGCAATACAGTTTTTCTGACATAAGGCAACTGACAGCAAAAGAATATCTAAACAGCAAGATTTTAGTAGCCACCTAAGCAGTCAGAAGTGATGAGCTCTGGTACATATGAACTATAGGAAGATCAATCTTTGAGACAGGCCAGAATTCTGAAGGGATCTGCCCTACACAGGTACATTACTGTATACAAGCCATCACTACAGCATACAGACATTTCCATTTCACTAGACAGTGATCATAGAATCATAGAATGGCATGGGTTGGAAGGGACCCCAAGGATCACAGAGCTCCAACCCCCCTGCCACAGCCAGGGACACCAACCTCCAGGCCTGGAGCTACACAAGGTTGCCCAGGGCCCCAGCCAACCTGGCCTTGAACACCCCCAGGGATGGGGCACCCACCCCCTCTCTGGGCAGCCTGTTCCAGCCCCTCACCACTCTCTCTGTAATACTAAGATCTAATTTAAATCTTCCTTCCTTCAGCTTTAATCCATCCCCCTGGTCCTGCCAGTCTCTGCCCTTTGAACAAGCTGATTCCCCTCCTGTTCCTCTGCTCCCTTCAGGGACTGGCAGGCTGCAGTGAGGTCCCCCCACAGCCTTCTCTCCTCCAGGCTGACCCAGCCCAGCTCCCTCAGCCTCTCTTTGTAGGGCAGCTGCTCCAGCCCTCTGAGCATCCTCGTGGCTCCTCTGACCCCTCTCCAACAGTCCCACATCTCTCTTGTGTTGGGCCCCAGCTCTGGACACAGGACTCCAGCTGGGGCCTCCCCAGGGCAGAGCAGAGAGGGACAATCCCCTCCCTGTCCCTGCTGCCACCCCTCTGCTGATGGAGCCCAGGATGCCATTGGCCTGTGAGAGCACACTTAGGAGGTATGACCACAGCTCAAACACAGGCACAACTAGCAGCACATCTTCATGCAGATTCATCTACGAGTCATGAGAGACTCACAAGTCTAGGACCAAACTCAGTCATGACTCAGATCTCCCAATGCTAGTCATTACTTTGGCTACTCCAATAAATATTTCCCCCCCCCCCAAAAGTATGCACAAGCATTTAATCTGTGAGGGCCCACACACCAAACAGAACCTGGACATCAAGCACTCTGAACACTGCACAACATGAAAGCTGAAAAGCAAAATAGTATACAAGAAAATACTTGCCTAGTAAGAGAAAGGTAAGATTCTCCAGCAGAAGTAACAGGTTAAAGTTTGTGTACTCAACACTGCTGGATATTCTACAAGTTCTTGCTCTTCACTTCCCCAAACTCTACTCAACTTTTGAGGCACAGCCTCAGCCCACAGAGAGTTAAGCCATTACTTCCTGAAACAGGATTTCCTCCCATTGTTTTGCCCCTTCCTAAAGTGATTATTTTTATGTGCCATCCATATCAGCCTTAAAACAGAACACAGATTAAAAGTCACTCACTACAAAGTCGACTGATAAACCCCAAAGCAAAGGCAGGAGATAAGAGTTCTGGAAGCCCTTCTCACCCGGTCTGAGTGCCTCTCCTCTGCAAGAGTTCAGCCCCAGGCTTGTTCAACTCCTCAGGCCCCTCCCACTCTGCTTCCGTGTTTAACCTAATAAATGCCAGCCCAAGTGAGACACCTGCTTCAAACCAGCTAAAACCAACCCGGTGCCAGCCCTTTCAACTCACTTGAACCTTGTATGGACGAGATCTTTGTTTGTGACTGTGAGTCTGGGGCACAAATGAAGTTAAGTACTTTAAAAACAGTGAAGGGCAGCTCAGAAGTACTTCCCAGGCAACAGTATACACACAAGTTAACCACTGAAGCAAATCTATACTTAAAGGAGATTTAAGAATTCATCATATCTTCCTCCTTCTCCCCATCTCAA
This sequence comes from Zapornia atra, assembly GCA_013400835.1. Taxonomy (NCBI): domain Eukaryota; kingdom Metazoa; phylum Chordata; class Aves; order Gruiformes; family Rallidae; genus Zapornia; species Zapornia atra. Next base: position 7,690 of record VZTU01034699.1, read on the forward strand.
AACCAAGAATATGGGTGAAATGAAAACATCAGGGAGTTGTAAAAGTATGTATTTCCTAGCAGGAGACAAAGCCAAGATCTGAAACATCTTGCCACTAGGAATTACAGATGTCAGATGAAGTTTTAAAAGTCAGTTAAAAATGTCTCCATCAAGACCTATTAAATAACAACATTTAATTGTACCATTATAACAATATTTCTAGTAAAGGAGGGTTCCAAAACCCCAAATTAGCACACTACAGACTTTATGCTCTTCTCTAGACATCTACCATGAGCCACTTTGAGACCCAAGCTGCTAGACTACAAAGGCACACAAACTTGTTTGTACTTGGGGCTTCATGTTATATTCCCTTTGTGCTGCTAGATTGTCTTTCATCTTAATACTCATTAAGTCAAGGTGTGAATTCAAGCTAACCCTTCGGAAGATGCATCTTAAGGAGAAAATCTAAAGAGAAAAAAACCAATCTGTACTTAATTTACAAGAGAAGAAACTTGAAGGCTTAGCTTTCAGAATAGTTGTTGTCTCACATGAAAGCTTTACCATGGGAAACAGTTTTGTATTCTCTGCTTAATGTGCTGCTTCTCTTAACCTATTTATCCATAAGTCATCTCTATGTCATTTTAACTCCTCCTGTTACTGAGGAGTTAAAAATAGTCTAGCAATCAATATTACAACCATGATAAGTGTCATCACTTTTAAGAAAATTTGGTCTTTGAAAAAGTTTGTGCAAAGTCAGCATCAGTTTTAGTGCTTCTGGGCAGTTTGCATCTTGTTATTAAGAATACATCTTAATTATGCAGGTTTATAATGGGGAAAGGTTAATTTGAATATCCCACATGGCTAATACTGCTAGCAGTAAATACAGTACTTACTCAACATTAATGGGTACAGATAAAAGATCATCCAAGGCTTCACTGCAGTCATCAAGAGTGAAAGTAGACTCAAGTTTATCCATCACAGCAGGGCTTAAGATCTTTCGAGTCTGAGGATCTCTTAGAGGAGTCTGAAAGGTTACCTTAAAGAAAGGGGCAGGGTGGAAGGAGAAAGGAAGAGCATGAACACCACAATGTTTTCAAGCTCCAAACAGCATACAGAGTCAGTAGCATCTAGAGGGCAGAAGAATATAGTCCATAGTAAAGGAAAAGTTTACCTTCATAGCTTTTGCCACACTTTTTGGTGGCAAGTTTTCCTTCTGGGACAGGCGTAGAATGGAAGGTCTCCCTGTAGGTTCTGGTGGTGCAAAGAAAAAGTCAGAGTCTTCTGTCATGAGGTCATGGCTGAGGCTTCCTCCGTTTTCTCCATTCTCTGAATGTAAAATCTGCAGACTCATTCTAGAACATCAACACATACAACACCACAGCATGAATGAGAGGGTGTGGTCAGCCAGATGCACTTGTAGATAAGCAAAGAAGTTGGAAGCCTGACACTAGTAAAAACTAACAACGTCAAGAGCTTTAAAAGTCTTAAAAATCTTCATATCAAAAGGTATCTCCAAAGACTCTGGGACCAGCTAAACACAGCCCCTCTGTTTTTGTTTGGGGGAGGGGTGTGTGTGTGTGTCTTCAAACTTAACCATCAATATTATGCTTCCCACAGTTAACATGAAGCCTCCTGTCCTTTAAAGGGAGCTCTGTCATCTGCAAGTTTCTTCCTTCCCAACCCCTTGACACCAGCAGTGATGTAACGACGACTCCTGTAATAGGGCATCTCACTAAGCTAAATTACAGCTTCTGCAGGGGACAGATAACAATTATTTTTCTGTTTTATCCACAGGGGCTCATTGCTACATTGTACATCAGCAACACCAAATTTGGTTAGTTAGGGTGTGTTTAGGATCAGAGTCCAGAAAAAAAAACTACTGAGCTTTTTTCCCCTGCACTGTCTAAGCATGTGCTGCTTTTGTACAGTGTCCTTTGCAGCATTGAGATTATTGGTAGGCAAATCTTCTTTAAAAAATTGTAATTAAGGAGGTATTTCTTAAATATTGCTCTTACAATTGACATGTACAAGTTTTAGTAGACCATATAGACTGATCTAATCTTACTGCTTCTTAGTTTGAAGTCCTTTGTGCTTGTAAAGCCTGCACCACAAGTAAAAACAAGGATGAAAGTAAGTTAGAAATAAAGAACATATTTTAAATATGCCAAGCAAGCTAGCACATTATATTTACTTGAACTGTCTTCCTCTTGTTCCCACTGGAGTCTCCACTATTCTTAAGCTTTTAACATTAATACTCAGCGATGCTGCTGCTGTTTCTCTTTTAAAGAGACAGCAGACAAACCCAAAAAAGTACCAGAGCACAGAGGGCATGTTCAGCAAGACCATACTCACTGCCCATGAAGGGTAACCCCTGAGAAGTGCAGTTAATTATCAGACAAACCACTAACAAAGTGATTCCTTTCTTCAGGCCCGATGTGTTACTTCATACCACCTATGCATTGCAGCCTGCCAGTCCCTGAAGGGAGCTTATAAGCAGGAGGGGATTCACCTTTTTAAAAGGGCAGAGACTGGCAGGACAGGGGGGATGGATTAAAGCTGAAGGAAGGAAGGGTTAGATGAGATATTAGGGGGAAGTTCTTTCCAGAGAGAGTGGTGAGGGGCTGGAACAGGCTGCCCAGAGAGGGGGTGGGTGCCCCATCCCTGGGGGTGTTCAAGGCCAGGTTGGATGGGGCCCTGGGCAACCTTGTGTAGCTCCAGGCCTGGAGGTTGGTGGCCCTGCCTGTGGCAGGGGGGTTGGAGCTCTGTGATCCATGGGGTCCCTTCCAACCCATGCCATTCTATGATTCTATGATAATCAGCATCAAATGGCTATGTTGGCTTTCTGCAGTGTAAAACAATTCCAAACGCTTTCAAATGCTTGATTTGACCAAACAGCTAACCCTTTTTTCCATCCTCCATGATGCAGTCAAATTAGCCCAGAGAACACAGCTGAGGAAGACTCCAAATGATTATCTTCAATGTCACAAAGAAATAAACCAAGACCAACCCCACTGAAAAACTGAAGTTATGTTTTTTTCATCTCATAACCCTTATGCATTCAAATGTCTGTATTTAAGCCTCCATACACATTTCCCCACACTGCCATTAATCCTTATGGGAAAGTGTGCTTCATAATCACCCCTGAACTCAGCTGCTTTGTCTGCACATCCAACAACAGGGCTTTTAATCAGCAGTGGAATGCAAACAATGGCTACAGAAGCAATGGCAAGCAAATCATGTCTCTATTTGCTATTTCTCCATTCCTTCTTTACTTTTCACCACACTCATACTTTAGCCTAATCTCTTTTTATCTATTAAGAATTTTTACATTAACAACTTTTAGATCTTGAAGTGAAATTCACTCTTTTCCTTCATTCCCCATTAAAATTGACACAACAGATCAAATGAATCTTCACAGAGTGGAGTTGTTTACCCAATAAATTGACACCATATACATACACCACATTTGCCCAGCATTTTTGGTATTAAATCTAAAAATTAAACTCCTTTCTTGGATTAAATCATTAAAAGTCATTTAAAGCATTCACAAGCAAAATTTAATCTAAATTGTATCTCACAAGTTCCTTAGTAGCTGTAATAAAGTGAAAGGGGAAGGGAGGTTTCAATAAAGAGACATCTATTTGTTGAAAGTGGCCAGTGGCCAAGTTATACAAGTACCATGAGAGGCAGCAAGTTTTCCCTGCCACAGCAAATCAAAGTTCACAAAAATGAAACTGCTCCTAGTTTTAGAATAATATTTATCCAGGCACAAGCAGCAGTCTGTCATTCTGTATTTAAGGATTTGCATAAATTCAATGACATCAGGTAATTAAGCCTCAGGTATCTATCATTTGTAAGTGGAGAGCTTCATGGCAACTACCTGTTATTTAGCACACGCTGGGGGGCACAACATCCAAAACACCGGTGTGGCCTCAACTGCCTAAAACCAGCACTGAACATCCAGTGCAAAGATGGAATTTTCCTCCTTAATTATCCTCCTGAGCTCCTCCAGCAGCTAAGATGCAGAGCACTTGCTCACAGAGTAACCTCCTACATGCTGTGCCTACGTCCATGCAAGCTGACAGAGGGCTGACTGCTACATAGTTACCACAAACAGCTCAATTCAGAGCAAATAAACACTTTTCTGGTTAACAGACTCCTTCATAATCACCACTTTCCTCTTGTTGCAGAAATTGCCCAACTCTCAGCATACCGCTTGAGGAATGGGAATTCACAAGGCTTTTAAACCCTGAGCTTGGGAGGCAGCAGATGGGGAGCCCCAGCCCAGCTAATCCCCGGTGCAGGGGAACAAAAGATGGCCTTGGCCTTCAGTGGCTGGCAGAGGGGAGAGGTGGTGCAACAAGGCCGGGGAAGGCCTTTGGGGGCTCTCCGGGAAGGCACCATTGCACCTACCATGCTTTAAGTAAAAGGATGAAGCCAACCAAGCAAAAAAACCCCACAAGCCTCCTCAGCCCTCCAATTCACAGGGGTATCCCCGACACTCCCGATTCACCCTTGGCCGCCGGAGCCCCACATCACCCACTCTGAAAGGCAGCAGGGTGCCCCCCAACAACCACCGACCACCCAGGCTGCCAGAGCCTCCCGCAGCCCCACAAAGCCCCGAGGCTCACTGAGGGGCCCACGAATATTTCTCTGCCCTCCCCCACACTCAGAAGCAACCCCAAGTGCTCGTAAGCCCCATATCGTGCTCAAAAAGCACAGAGACACTCCCAAGACCCCTCTGAGCCCCACTCCAACCCCCGAACTCATGAGGAGCCCCTCAGCTCCACCCTCACCATCCCCGACCTCCCCCCATCCCCAAGCTCCTACTTCACCCCCAAACTCGCATCAATTCCCCTCAGGGCTGTTAAATATTTAAATTCATAAAAACGTCCCTGAATCCCCTCGCAGGAGCCTCCCCTACACTTACTCAACCCCCTCGCCAAGCTCACAGACGGGGCCCCCC
>VZTU01034700.1:1124-17858 GCA_013400835.1 Zapornia atra
CAGAGTGGCCTCATTTCTTCTTTCCTCATCCATCAGGTTCTCAATTATATACAAATGCTAGATCAGTTCTTCCCCCTCCACAGACAATTAGAATTTAAAGTCTCTGTTTCAATTTAACAGACAGTAGAAACATTTTAAAGTCTGTTAGAATGGGCTATGTTGCTTTGATACTCAGTGCTTTGAGCTTCCTTCCATATGAGGCCTATCCTTGTTTCCCTTTGCACATAGTGTTTCTGTAAAGTGTTTATCTGTACACTGTTGCAGAGACCATGTTTTCTAAATGCTTATAAAGGGTCTAGGTAACAGTAGTTTCTGTTCTCAATGTAAGTGATCACAATTATATGATGAGAAAGTTAGATGTGCAAGAGCAGGGATAGAATGTGTTCACAGTATTAAATGTAAAACACACAAACAAAGAATCTAAAGTAATTTACCTTATTTTTTTTTAGCTGCAAATTCACTCCTGACCTATGGAGTTCGTGTGCCAAGAAGAGTTTCCCTATTACTCTCAATCAGCACATGGGGCATTTGTTCTCTTAAACACAGGAGGAAATGACACAAGGAATTAGATAACATTCATGTTAAAACCCTACCAGAAGACAGGTGCTAACAAAGATATATTTTATATGACTCCATAGCAGACTGGATGTTCCGTGCTAAATAATAGAAATCTATCTTCATTGAGGCAGGGGAGTTGATCATTCAGAAGTGATATAAGGGAAGAAAGTTGCAAAGAGGCAATTGGTCACCACTGAAAAATAGAAATAAATTTTACAACTTAAGTAATTTTATGATTTATTTATTTTATAAAATTAAGTATTTTTTAAGTTGTCAGACCTCCTCAGCACTCACTTTGCTCTCTAGATGGATTTTTTTGCATTTACAGTGTCCCCTATCTTCATTAAGCTCCCACTGCTATTGCTTTTCTTATAGTTCTTCATTTACAGGCCAGTCCTCATCTGATACAAAGGCACGGGGCAATGCTGAAGTCACTGAAGTCAATTTAAATCAGCGAAAGAGCTGTTCCTAGTGCAACTAATATGATCCACTCATTATGCTTTTAATATATTTGCTGATTTAGTTATATGTGTATATGTATGATGCCTGTACATATAATGGGACTTGTTGCTAAATCCTGAAAATCTCTGCTGTATCACTGCTCTGCATAGGAGCAATTGAAGGTTCTAAATTCATTTTGCACGTGCAAAAGCCCAATCCAATTAAATTATCTTTAATCAACAAACGATTACTGACTCCAAAATACAGGCAAAAAGATGCATAAAAAAATTGGACTGAACACCTCAGCTCAACCTTCAAGCACAGATATATATATATTGGATTAGACATAAATAACATTAAATGCCTGGATTGTCTAGTATAAAAATGCAGGCTTCCAGTTTTTCCATTAGTAGCCAAAATCATTGACTGATGTTGTGAAGAAAGAACTTCTTGCCTGTAGCGTTTCTCAGTCCAGACAGAATGGCTAAATTCATCTGAGCAGAGATACACAGGCCTGCTAACTAACCACAGAAAACCAATCATAAGAGACTGCAGATGTGATTTTCTCGTCACTTGGTAGTGCTGTAAGTTCATAAGAGTGACCTGTTATATGCCATGTCATTTATGCTATCTGATACCTGTATAATTATCCACTTTTTTTTTTTTTACACTTATCTATATTAACTCAATGACTGTTTTGGGTGGGGATTCTTTTTGGTAACCATACTCCGAAAATCAAAATCTATGTGTATTTTGTTCAGATTTCTTAGTTAACAGTAAAAATTATCTGCTGCCAGGCCTAAAAATATTATCTGCTGCCATTTTTTTCCTAAAAAATGGAAAAGCATGAAGTGAAGGTAGTGAAACCTAAACCATTATAAGATTAGACATCTCTAATGCATCTATGGTTGTAACTGCAGTACGGGTTTTTTGAAATAATGTAACTTGTGTTTCCATGTCTGAATTTTCCTTCTCCTTTCACAGCAAGGTATTCTTGACGGTAAGCCATGTGAAGGAACTATGGTGAGCTTAAAAAGTAAGTTTTCTCCTGTTACATGGATTGAAACAGGGATCTGATTTAAAAATTGGTGATAAGATCTCCTTATTTTATTGCCTGGGTTACAAACAGAGACCCGTTCTGCCAGTTAACTTGATGCTTCTTTTGGTGTATTAAAAGCTAGCAATAGACTACAGGGACAAATCATAACTTTTATTCGGCTAGCTTGTTGCAGTTTGGTGTAACTCAGTGGCTCTTGTAGGCTGCAGTTACAGCTTTCTGCAAGCCCCATGTTTTGAAAAACACTGGTACACTCAAGGCCAAATTTGAGACCAAGCCTATCAGAGCTGGTCATAGCGCCTTTGTGAATCACATATAGGAGAAAAAAAACTGCTGGCAGGCGCACTTTGCCACCAGAGTGGAAGTGAGAAGATGTAACAAGCTGCACAGACTCCAAGGCCAGGCCTGCAGGAGAGGGAGGGTGAAGAATGTGAAGAGAAAGTTTCCCCTGCAGCTCGTGGTGGAGTCCATGGTGAAACGGGTGTCTACCCAAAGCCCATGGATGAGAACGGGGAGCAGAGACATCTATGCCCTGTGAAGATTGATCCACACCTCAGCAGGTTTGCCAAGGGACTTGTAACTTTGCGGGGGACCAGGTCGGGGGGTCTGGACCTAGATGTCAGCACCCTATGGAGGGGAGAGTCCTGCTGAGAGGCCTGTGGTGAGGGGATGACTCCCCGATAGAGAGGACTCACGCTGCAGAAGGTCGTGGATACGACTCTCGCATGGGTGGGACCCCACGGTGCCGCAGGGGAAGGGGGTGTGTATGTGGAATGCCCCCCCCCCCCCCCAGCTGAGATGGAAGACAGCTTGGGAGGAACGGACTGAAACCCCTCACTCTCCATTCCCTGCCCCCCCTGTACTGCGAACGGGAGGGAAGAAGGGAGCGAATCTCTGATTAAAGTCATGAGTGCGAAGAGGCGAGGGGGGGGGGGGGGAAGTAGAAGTGATAATATCTGGGGAAGAAAAGCAGCTTGTGTGGGATCGCCGGAACCCCACTGCCCATTCCCTGCCCCTCCCCGCGCCATGTTGGGGGGGGAAGAAGGGAGTAAAATCGTGATGAATTTTAAGTTTGCTAAGAAGGGAGGGGTGGGGGGAAGGCGCTTTAAGACCTGGCCGCTTCTTATCTCGTTCCGGTTCACGGGGTGTATTAGTTGTAGTAAGTAGTAATAAATCACCTTTTTTCTTTCCTTTATTCTGTGCTGTGTCTGTTTTGCCCATTGCACTAATTGGAGAGTGATCCCTCTGTCCTTATCTCAGGTCCTAAGCCTCCCAATATCTATTTTCTCCCCCTTTTCGGCTGAAGGGGGGAGTAAGCGAGCGGCTTGGTGGGTATTTGGCCTTTGGTTAGGGCCAAAACCACCACATAGCTGCACACAGATAAAGGGAATGTGGAATAGTAGAGGAAATAGTCCTTAGGTACAGGTATGCAAAATTTGGATTAGACTTGTTTTATGATCTAGAGCTATGCTTTGGGAACATCCACAGAAAACAGTCTTCTAGATGTTAGAGACAGGATCGGTGCTTAATAAAAATTTTGGTGTCCATGTACTTCATTAGGTCCTGATGGTTTCATCCTGTATTTTTTACATAGTGTCTCATTTATGTGAAAATTCCTCAAAATGAAAACTACAGCTTTTTGTTAACTCATTTGCTTCAGTGAAACTAACTATACAGGAAAGAAGCAATGCAGATTTAAGGCCAGTCTGTGTTAGTGCATCTTTAGGTTTCTCTCTGGTAGCATAGAAAATTATGTTTGGCTTACATTACATTTTGTTTTCTTTTGTGTTCACTGGGAAATTCACTTCACATTCTGTTTCATGTGTACGAAATATTTAATTAATCTTCTCAGAGTTTATGTATGTTTCTATTTCACTGATGAAACTCCCTTCTTTGCTTCATTTATCACCAGTAGGTTTTCCTGGTTATTAATCAAAGATTACATAACCTAGTGGGGAAAGGTCCTTGCGACTGTATCTTAAAAACATCAGTTCAATAAAATCCCATATCTATTAAATTTCTTATACATACCATGATATACATGTAACTATATTTTACCAGTAATTGAGAGCAAATATAAAAATGCACAAAGCAAATATACAAATGCACACCTTTAGCTCTTCTAATACAGATTTCTCTTAACATGACTAATGTAGTTGACAATATCCATATTTATTAACTAAATAAATTTTAATGGGTAACCTACTTGTTAAAAATATATCATATATATATATACAGAGACATTTAAAATAAAATCCATAAATAATAAATCAAAGTATTTGATCTGAAACTCCTCCTGTTTGCCAGCTGCTTTACATAATGCATTTTTTTTCCAGTATACATATTTACTCAATCATCACAGAGACTGAAATGTAGGTAAACAATGCACTATGTGTTTTGAAAACTAAGTCATTTATGGCAGTGGTATATTTTTCCAAGCCCTTGTAGCTCAATAATGTTTATTATCAGATCCAACAACAGAGAATTTAAAAAAAAAAAAGCATCATAAACACAGATATGTTTATGCAATACACTGCTGAACGAAGGATTAAATATCAGGAAATCTGTTCACTGGCAATTAAAAATTTGAAAAGCGCTATAAAAGGTAAAATACGTTTTAGTACAAAAAAAGAAGCAGGTTAGGAAAATAAAAGTTAAGACTTCCTGGTTTTTATATTATTAATGTTGCTTTTGGGTGAACATTAACCCACTGAATCAGTACAGATTAACTCTTCATTAATTCTTAAATCATTAAAATTAATCTCAAGCTCTTTGTCCTTATCTTCTGACAGCATTGCCTTCTGAAATAGTATTGGGACTGATAGACAACCTTAGAGCCAGCTTTGAGTAGACACATTTGCCTTTTCATATGAAAGCCTTGTTCACATTAATACATATATTTAATCTCTTTCAAAATGTGGAAATATTTACAATATATTTAAATCTATATATTTATATTAGACTAAAATAATCTAGAGTATATTTCCTAGGGCATTACCTTTTCTTAAATATTAATTATTTTTAAAATAGCAAAACTTTTACTCTATCACAGAACCACGAGGAAATAGATGCAAATCATGATTGTCTATGCAAACACTAATCTCACATTCTGTTTTCACATTTGAATTGAGCACTGGAGGTTTGCTTTTGAATTGAAATGCCATTGATACATGCGTGCACTTATCAGCTCAGGATAGAGAAGTTGTCTCCGCTTCCATGCTCTTACAATTTGCAAAGAGGTTGTTGTTTCAAATGTTATTTTTTTCTCGTAAGGAGACAGCTCATTAGGTCTCATTACTAGTCAGCAGCTGTCACAGAGCATGGATTTCCAACTTATGGCAATACACAAAAGCTTTCCCCCAAAATGGGGAAACAATTTATTTTGTCATTAACCTCAAATGACATTATACATGGTTGTATTTACACCTTTCACTCTGCTGAAGAGCATTTCAAAATTCGGTAGTTTAAACTTAGTTTATGGCATTTGTTCTCCTTAAAATGCCGATTCATGCTATTGGAAAACTGTAAATAAAACAAATAAATGAAATTAAAAGTAAGATATTTCATCGCCAAATTCTGTCACAAAAATATGAGTAAAATATTTTACTCGATTCTATTCACAGACTGCAAAGAAACAGGAATTCCAGGAAAATCATTGCTTCAATCAATCCAAAAGGTAAACTTCTGCTGGATGGTCAGGCATCTCCCATCTGTTTCATCAGAATCTGCAAGTTCCCTATGTTATATTGAGGGAAAAGAAGGTGTCCAGGAAATGTTGGTAGTATAACTTCAGGGTTATTAAAGTTAATTTAGCTTTTCTGAGTAAGTGCATTTCAAAGGTTTTACTTCTGAAAAGTCTTTTACAGCCCTTACATTAAAATTAGAAGAAATAGGACTGTTATTTGATAAGCTAAAAACAATATACAGTGATCTTATTATTTGGACATTTCTTTCATCTTTTAGAAAATATAAAATGAGTAATTGTACACAATATTGCAGGTCCAAATGTTAAAAGCCACAGAAACTGCCAGCCAAATGCTGTCATATCAAGCATTTTGCATCCTTAGGCAGAAACATGAGTTTAGCAGTAAGAACCTTTCCCAATTGACGGTGCCCTTATTAAAATCTGAAGACCTAAGGGTACTTACAGAAGACAAGATCTTCTATAAGAAAATAGAAAAAAAATGTAATTTGTTAGACATTTTCTGAGAAAGAGGAGATAGAAAATCTGTGGTTTATAGCATAGACGCTGATGTCACTGTCCCATATTTCTGTTTGATCCTTAATGTGTCTTTTTTTTTTTTTTGTCTACAAAGCTTTTGAGAGTGCTGTTTTCTTTGTTGTTTTCTTTCTTGTTTCCACTTGATATAAAGAACATAGGTGTGCCAAATTAGTGTCTTCCACAGGAGAAAGGTGATCTGTTCTTTTGTTGACTATGTTGACTTTTAAACAAATGTTTTCTCATTTTACCATCTGCCACTAGCGGAATGTTAACAGCATGTAACTATGGAATTCTATTGAATATTTTATACAAAGCACAAATCCCAATAACTATTGTGTGAGACTGCAAAAACTTAGGATAAAAAGAAATACTATGGAACATTAAAGCAAGGTGAGTTATAAAAGCCACTTTTTAGGGTCTGAATAAGAACATTTAGATATTTTATGGACAAAAGAGCATTATCTACTTTGACAATTGTGACATGCCCTTGGGAAGGGGATGTTAAAACTTGGGATGCACACATGTTAACAATACAAACAGCCAGGGTGATGCATCCTTAAGTAAGCTTTTGTACAGAAATACCTATGTTTCATCTCTTTGTCTCTATACTATTAAACTTAGGACATATGACAGGTCCTGCACCACCCATGCACAGTAGGAGCCTTTGGTCTCACGCCCACATAGACAATTTCCAGTCATCTGCCTTACAGCTAGAATGAGTCGTAGCCAACTGAGGAGGTATTCCAGCGTTCCAAGCTGTGCCTGGAGAAGCCAGGTACTGGAGAATGAAATGTGAAATGCTGACATGTTTCTCAGGGCGTCATCAGAGTGGAATTCTTCATACCCAGCTTTATGTAGCTCATAATGCATTTGTAAATTTCCACTAGCTACTGTAGATGCAGGTGACACCAGTAAAGCTAGATGAGAAGACCCTGCCACAGTATACCAGCGTGTTTACAGTGAAGCTACTGGAGGACAGAAATACATCACAACTGACTTATTTTCTATATTTTTAAGGAAACTAATAACTCACATTAGTTTATATGAGGATGCTGGTCCTGTGGTAGGTGTTAGGAATGCTCTGCGTGCACTGGCCAGACAGAGGATTTAAGGAAAGGGACACCTATTTTCTGAATCCTTGCCAAGCTAAATAGGGCAACTTGTAACCATGAATATAACAAGTCTAAGCAATAAACTGAGCTATGCAGAATGTATTGACCTCTACGAATATGCAGTTATAGCACTTTTAGGAACTCTAAAGGTAAAAATAATGACATCTGCAGCGTACAAGTGCTTCCACAATGAAGTGGCCTTGAGATCACAACTTAGAACTTAAGCATGTAAGTCCTTTTCTGATACCTAGATTTATGTGATATGCCAAAGATCACAAAGGCAATCCACGGCAGAGAAAGAATTTGACCCAAGACCTCAACTCCTGAGCTAATATTTGAAATACTCTACAAATCAGTCTTTCTTTCTGACAGTTCACTGTGTCAGAATGTAATTTGTTTCTAAGCAAAACATGTTCCAGATGGTTTGCATTTGTAACCATGCTTGAGGAAGAATTATGAATGTATTTGTTTGGCTTCCATGTTAGAATTACATGATGAAATACTTGCCATTTATGAGTGTCTGGACCTAATATTTAAATACAGTTTGCACTTTCTAGAGTCAGATTCATACTGGTTTTTACCCCAGCTGCCCTTGACAGAAATTAGGCATGGACACAAAAGACTTTTTGCTCATAACGGGGATGTCTGAAACTGAATTTCTTCACAGTCCAGGATTTTGTTTCTACTAACGTGCTAAGCAATCTGCTACTGATTTTTTCAAAATGTGAGAATGTTTTCAAATTTGTGTGAATAAGCTCAAAATATTGAACTGAAACTATAGGGGAACATGAATGAAGAGAAAACAGATTTTTAACATTTTCTGCAAAATAGATGTTGTACTCCTACCTAAAACACTTCACCAGCTTCAGCAGACCATATTTTTATATTTAAATCCTCCAAGAACATCCCATGATTTTTCAGGTTATATTCATGAGTCATGTAACTAGATTGGAACTCAGCTTTGAACTGCCTTGTGGCATGCTGGACTGAAAAACATTTCCCTTGGAAATTCAGGCCAAAGTTCCACTCAACAGGAAAATAAAATAACTTTTAATTAATTAAGCCAATTCAATGTGCTTAGATGGTTTCAATTTTAATATTAATATGTTAATTAACATCTGAAGGTGTCATAATAATTAGGGAGTTGCATGCTAATTCTATCTTGTTTGTTTTGGGGTTTTTTTAGTACTATTCAACAATTTTACATTGTGTAAATAGAGCTGATCTTTCTCTGCTTTATCGCAATATATTATTTCTTTATAGAGATTATATGGTTTGTGAATTCATTTTCAAAAAGCTAATCAGTGATCTCTAATAGGATCTCTGATGGAATGAAATCAGTAGTCTTTCCTTTGAAATAGAGTCAACCAAGAGGCGTCGTGAAATCTTGGGAGGTAGGGGAATAAAATGCCATTTTTTGCAATATTCAAGTTTATTTAGCCATAGTGGAAGACTGCAAATTTCAGACTGATAAGGGAAAATAATGATTTCATTAAAACGTTTACAGGAGATTCTTTGCAAGGCACTGGAGCAGGTTGTCCAGAGAGGTTATGGAAGCCACATCCCCGGAATTTTTTAAGGCCAGATTGGATGAGGCTTTGGGCAACCTGATGGAGTGTAGGGTGTCCCTGCCCGTGGCAGAGGGATTGGAAACCAAAACATTCTATGAATTTTCAAAAAATGTGAAACTTGGTCAGTGAAATACACACAGTGAAATCTCAGGAAAAAAATCCAACTACACAAGGAATCAAAAACGAAACCCCAATTTTTTTATTAAAAACCCCCAAACTATTTTTCATAAGGTATGTTTATAAATCAGCAGTTAAAATAGCTAGTAAAACTGTTTCTGTTTTTCTCTAAACCAACTTTCTTTAAAAATCATTTATGCTTCTTCTGTTCACACAGTGGGTAAATTGCTTCACATACACACACAAGTCCTTATTATTTTATTGTTTAATTAGACACTAGTCCTCTTAGGACAAGGTGACCCTTATTACAGTGATTGCACAGTTGTGGCTGTGATTGAAATCTCTGACTGTTACAACATGCAGCAGCAGTAATATCTCTGTCCTATCACCGATGACTGGAACTGTTAAGGGAGACCTTATTCATCAAGAAGTTCTTCCCCTGGCTGTCTGTAGAAGCAAATTTTACTCTTTAAATAAAGAGTAGGTGAAAGCTATATAGCTAAACAAAGGCCAGTGTGCAGGAGATGATGCAGTAAATTGGCAATGTATGAGAACTGAAAGTAACCAAAACTTATACAGCAGTAGATGAGTTCCTTAAAGTAAATTGCTTTCCATACTATGACTAAAGATAAAACAATTATGATTTATACTAAGTATATAACAAATTACATGAGTTGCTTGATTTATTTTCCAGGCTATTTCAAAAGAAGACACTAGACACCAGTTTATCAGGGTGTTCTTGACACAAAATTTCTCTACTTTGGATGGTTCTCAATGTGCTGTGACGGGTACACATTTTCTTATTCTGTGTCATACATTTATCATTAATTATGGTGAGATACTCTTGTGTATTCTGATAATTGTTCAGGCTTTGGTGAAATACTAACTCAGCTATGGAGTTTAACATATTTGACTAAAGAAAGTAGCAATATGCCTGCAATTTTCACGCGGTTGTTCATGTTTTTTTGCATGCAGCTCCAGCTGTCTCAATGGAGAAGTAAGGGCTGTAGTTCGTTTTGAGGGGAAAAAACATCAAACACTGTTTTAGTTGTTGATATATGTGCTCTGTAACATTATGGTCTTTTTCTGCTGCGCATCATTCTCTTCTTTTGTCTTCCCAGAAACTTCATTCAAGCTGTTTATAAGCACATCATGAGAACTTTTTGTTACTTCTTTTTATTTTTGCCAAGTATTGCAGAATCTGCTAGACTTTTGGAAATACCTATGGCCTGTCCTTCAAGTAGCAAGCTGACATTTTTAATTGTTTCCAGGCTTGTGGTTACTTTCTCATGAATTAGTCAAAGTAAAATTTTGCTTATTTCGTTGTTTCTCTTATTCTTATTTTTGCTTATTTCTTTTCTTCTCATAGAACGGTCCCAGAAGCTGGCATATGGAAAAAAAAAAAGAAAAGAAAAAAATCATCATAATAATAATAACCTTATGGTATAAGCTGAAAAGATAGACATAACTTTTTGCAGCAATGAATCAAATCAACCGCTGCCACCATACCCTGTTCTGACCCCCCCCACTAAAAAAAAAGATCCCAAAGAGTAACCAGGGAGGGTCTTGTGTAACATTTTTGAAAAATGCTGGTTTTGGGGAGAAGCTATATTTTCTCTAGTGTTCTTTATCAGCAGATCTCACCCTTTCTTGTAACTCTCTATTTTACAAATAAGGAGCTAAGGCACAATAATGCAACCTTGTTGTCTAAGGTCAAAAAGTGCTGCTGAGCAGGAAATCGAAGCTGAAATCCTTCTCTGTGACAGCTCATTGACTAAGACCTGCAGAATCCAGGGTTAACCTCGTTGATCTTTGTTTGTAGGGTGGAAAAGAATGTAAAGGCCTACAATCAAGTATGAGTTTCAGCTTCCATAGTATTCATTAAAGAAAGAAATTTTCTTAATGATGTGTTTTATGAATCCAACTGATTAACTGCATTCTGTACTGCAAAACTGTTCCTTCTGTCAAATTTGACTGTCAATTACAAAATCCCTCTCAGAGGTATTTAGCACACAAAAAATGGTATCAATAAATTGAAGCCATTCTTATATCCTAACAGTGATATGCAGATCCCAGATTTTTACTTAGTCTTCATCTTGGTCTTACAAGTCTCCAGTCTCCTGAAGATTATTTCAGATTAAAAATACTCTGTAACATGTTTTATTCCCTCTTGCTGAAGTTAAGCCTCTCTGAATGAGCAAGAAGATGATGAAGCTGCCTTCTAATTCTAACTCCAAATTGGATAGGCATCAGTATGAACTTGTGTCTTTAACTTCCTAAACATTTTTTCTAAGCTATTTGTTACACATTCTGCCTTGATTACCTTTTTGTCAGAGTATGCCCACCAGTTTAGGACCAGCTGTATGCATAAGCATCACTCTTTGTGATCACCTTCCCTCTGTGCGGGCTTCTTTCTAGGCTTTAAAAGTATAAAGTTCAATGGTAAGACACAGCTAGATATCAGATGCTCAGCAGAAGAAAAGTAGGCACCTATTAGACCTACATATGGAAACTTAACTCCCATGTAATTTTAAGCACTTGCAGTGCTATGATATGTTAATGATGACTGTGTTGCTAATAGTTGAAGATAGTGCTTAAAGGGTAACGTGTGTCCAATATTTCTTTGTGAAACTCCTCATGATTTTTTTGAAGATCTGTTGTGGTCTAGCCCCAGCCATCACCTGAGCACCACACATTGCTTGGTCACCCCTCCTCCCTGGTTCAACGGGGAGAACTATGGGAAGAGAAAGGCAAACCTTATGGGTTGGCATATGAACAGTTTACTGTGACATCAAAGGGAGAGGGAAACAATGACAACAGGACTTAGAATATACAAAACTCATGATACACAATACAGTTTCTCACTGAACCACACAACACAGACCATACACTCAGACCCATCTTACAGCTGGAGTGCCCTGGAGCTGCACATACTAGCTCCCCCTCTTGCACCCTTTTATACTGATTATGATGTTGTATGGTAAGGAATGCCTTCTTTGATTAGTTTTCATCACCTTTCCTAGCTTTGTCCCATGCACATTTTCTGGTGAAAATTAACCTTTCCTAGCTGAACCTAGGGCAAGATCAACGTGAATTCTTACTTTATTTTTGTAGGAAAAATAGAGAATTAAGGATAGAATGTATTTTCAGTCTCAGAAAACCGGGTGTTGTGCCTCTGGTTGACTGGGTTTTTGTCGCAGACCTATTTTGATTCCCTGCTCAGTATAAAGAAAGATTAAACCTCTATTTTAAAATATTTTTATTTGCTTCTTGCAGCTTTATTTCTCCACCTTCTATTTGACCTAGTTATTAGTGGAAGTCCAGATTTAGCAAAAAGTGAGCAGTCAATAATTTATTAGGATTAATATATATGACGAATATTATGTTGTTGCATAATGAAACCAGAGCCTTGAATAAGCATGGTAAAAAATGTTGTGTCGATTAAGTTTACGATTTCATTGGGCAGAGTTGTACATTACAGTTTGAGGACAAAGGAGTTCAAATGAAAACTGAGGAACCTTGACAAGGTTGTAGAGAATGCAGGAACATACAAACCCAGCTGTTAGCAGTAAAATGTCTGGCTCTTTATTTTCCAGGCAAACTGATGGAATTAAGATTTAGATTAAATTCAGTTTAGCTCCATTGCTTTCAGTGGAATTAGGATGATTGTCATCATGGGGAACTTCACATGATTGAAAACTCAGTATATTCCCATTCTCTGCACTTGTTACTCTTCTACTTAGTGGATCTTTAACCTATGAAATCCTTTGTTGCAAGATAAATATGTGATATCAATCAATGGGATTTGCATCAGAGAGGTGTATTACATGATTTGTTTATGTAAATAACACAAGAAGTGAACACTCCAAGGGCAAACAGTAAGTGATGTTTGATTGGAGCTATTAAGACTGATGTGAAATGCCGTTTAATAAAATAATGCCATGTGACTTTTAGCGCTAGAATAATCCAAAAGGTTAACTTGTCAGTTAGAAAGAAGGAACAAATAGCATTTCTATTTACTGTTTACAGATAGGAATTCTATTTCTGCTGTTATACTTAAAAACAAAATTGTAAATAATTGTCCATTATCATTTGAAAATGGCCAGGTATCTAATGAATGTGTGTGTTCAGAGAGCCATTTTATGACAGTAAATTATTATTACTAAACAATAGAAAAAATGAGTGTATTTTCACGTGAAGAATTAATTACTTCTCTTACTTCTTACAGCAGGGGAGATTTACCTCTTAAGTGTCCTTCTCATTTCCTTGGAAGTCTTGTCTTTTGCTGGACCTCTGAGAAGATATTTCTTATGTGCTTTCTACATGCATCATTGTATTCACTCACACAAAGTTTAGAGAACCAGAATAATTTAAATCTTATTTAAATGTTATCATAAATAAAAACTTGCATAATGCACAAGTTTTTGCTTGAGGCTTTGATGCAACAATTAACTTCTTTCTTGTTCAATGCATTAATTACGTAGTCTAGGAGCAAAAACATTGTTTTCTGGTTTAGGTGACAGTCGCACACCAGAGTAACTAGAAGTAAAAATATTCTGGCATTTGTAATGGCATAAAGAGATATGTACACTTAGGTCATTCCAGGAGCTCGCAAAATGAATGATATACTGCTTCTCACTGATTCTATAGCTTCTGCACCCATTCATCTAGCAAAGCTCATAGATCCGTTTGCACTAGCTAAGGTACAATGATCAATATGGTTAGTGACTGTGAACATAATTTTATCATTTTATTTAGTTTCCACATGGAAGGAAATAGTAGCTATCTAAAAGCTGGCTTGTGAAGTGTCAGAGATGCACAAAGAGAGCCATCCATCCCTTTATAGCCAAGTTCTTTCTCATCTAGCTAATTGTTGTTTGTAGAACTATTCCCCTTATGTAGAATAGCAGCAACAGAGACACTGGTAGCATGTGTTTCTTCGTTCTTGGAAATTATTTGACTGTGATAAACTCTTTGAAGAAATAGAAGAGTTGAAAAAATTAATTATTAACATTGCCATGTTTCTTTCCTCACTTTCAGCATCTTACTGCTTTACCCTGCTTGATGCAAATCAGCTGTAGTTTAAATCAAGTCAGATAGTCACAGCCATTTTGCCTCAAGGGAACACTACAACAGAAGCAGCATTCTGAGAAGCCTTATCCATTTTTCATAATGAAGAAACATAGCTATTTAGTAACATTGGCATTACCATCTTGAATTAGATCCATGACTTTTCAAATTACATTTCCTGTGGCCAACACCAGACTGTTCACAAGTGTGACAAAGAACAGGAGTTTTTCATTTCCTTGAATAGGTAGGAACTGCCCATCCTTTTGATAAGCAGCTTTGATATTATTGTTCCTGGCCATATATAGCATGCCCCACTGATCAAGAGTTATCATATCCACAGTAAAGGCAGAATAGGATAGGAAGGATATTTGCAATGTAGCTGCCCCAAACTGGGACAACTACAAAAGGGGATGACATCCTCTCTTCTGGAAGATGCTACCACAAAGCAAAATTGAATGTAGGGCTATGTGTTTGCTTCAGATACTGAAAGAACATCCATCATGTCCCTAGAACTTCTATTGCAGGGGAACAAACATTCTGAGATGGCTTAAATATCCAATTTGTCTACCCTGGGATTTGTAGTGCTCTGCTGCTAGGCACTGGAGCTGATGTTTGTTATGATCCCAGGGAAAAGATCTCTTAGGTTTGGTAAGATATTGCTTAAAAATATCATGTATTGGAGCTAACACTGTAGGGAAAAAGAGGATAGTATGGATAATTTTGTATACCTTCAGATGTACGGAACAGTTATGTATCATCAGACAGACCTCCTCCAGTCAGGGAACAGAAAATAGTGCAGATCCCATCTGTTAGATGGCATTTTAGTTTTTACAGCTCTTACAGGATATTCTTAGACAAGAACAATTCCATTAATCATTTCTGGTGTAAAAAAAAAAAAAAAGTTCACATGAGAACATACTGCTTCACTTTAAGATAGACACAAGGGTACAGAGGTGGTGTAATTGCTGATGCAAATGGAAGCTGCGTACAGGTTTCTACAGGACCAGCCCTGAAGTCCAAGCTATACATGCACAATGACGTAGCATCTTATTAGAAAAAAAACATTTCAGGTACATATCACTAATCTTTGTAAAGGTTTTTTTATCGTGATACAGGTTTGGGGAAGCCATCAACACTGTGCATTTATTTCTTCATATTTTTTCTGTATTGTTTTGATTGCATTAATTATTCTTGTCACTCTTCTAGATCTCACATATGGAACTTTTGAAGGCCCAGTGACACCAATAAAATTAGAAAACTATAGAATGGTTTGGGTTGGGAGTGACCTTTAAAGATCATCTAGTTCCAAACCCCCTGTCATGAGAAGGAACATCCTCCCCTAAACCAGGTTACTCAAAGCCCCATCTAAAGTGACTTTGAACACTTCAGGAGTGGAGCACCTACAATTTTTCTGGGGAACTTGTTCCAGTGTCTCACCACTCTGATCATAAAAAAAAAATTATTCCATATATCTAACATACATATATGTACCCTCTTCCTAATATCTAAAACTACGTTTTGGGGGGGGGGTGTGTTTATATTTAGAACTGTTACACTTTTCTCTGTCACTGCAGGTCCTGGCAAAAATATAGGATCATAGAATCATAGAATTGTCTTGGTTGGAAGGGACCCTTTAGATCATCACGTCCAACCATATCTCTCCATCTTTCTTGTAAGCCATCTCTGTATATTAAAAGGCTGCAATAAGGTCTCCCCAGAGGCTTTTCTTCTCCAGGTTGCACAATCTCCACTTTTTCAGCCTTTCTTCACAGGACAGATGTTCCACCCTTCTGATCATTTTCATGGATCTCCTCTGTAACCATTCTACTGTAACCATGTCTGTCACGTGCTGCGGAACTCAGAACTGCATGCAGTACTCCAGGTGGGTCTCACAAGAGCAAAGTAAAGGGAGAGAATCACCTCCCTCATCCTGGTGGCCACATTTCTTTTTATGTGCTCCAGGATATGATTGACTTTCTGGGCTGTAGGTGCACATTTCTGAGTCATATCTAATTTTTCATCTACCAGTATCCACAAGTCCAGCTGCCAAACCATTCATCACCCAGCCAATACTGGTACTGGTACAGACTGTACAAGAATTTTCTTTTTTCTGCTACTGTATTATTGACATATGTTCCAGATGCATTGCAAGTTAAAAAAAAAAACAACCAAACAAAAAAACAAAAAAACCCAACCCTATTTAGAAGCTTAGCTTTGGCCCATGATATCATAATGGGCTTCCTTAGTTTTAACATTATTTGACGCTGTTACAAATATCTTTATTATGGGAAGCTCAATGATTTTCCTACTAAGTTTGATGAAAAGCCAATTGTGGTGGTTTTGGCCCTAGCTAGAGGCCAAATATCCACCAAGCCACTCGCTCACTCTCCCCTTCAGCCAAAAAGGGGAGAAAATAGATATTGGGAGGCTTAGGACTTGAGATAAGGACAGAGGGATCACTCTCCAATTAGTGCAATGGGCAAAACAGACGCAGCACAGAATAAAGGAAAGTGATTTATTAATACTTACTACAACTAATACACACAGTGAACCAGAACGAGATAAGAAGCAGCCAGGTCTTAAAGC
>VZTU01034700.1:25258-39779 GCA_013400835.1 Zapornia atra
TATGTCATTCACATGTATTTTAGTATATTGCTATGAAGTTTATGACATGATATAGATAGATAGAAACAGAATGCCAGCTTAAAATGGTCTAATTTAGAGTAGCTTTTACCCATCTCTTAAAGTAGAGCTCCTAAAATATTGAGCCTTTTTAATGTGAGTTCTCAGATTAATGGTCCATGTTAAATGATGCATCATGAAAGTGAGATTTTAAATTTCATCATTTTGAGAAAAAGACCACATTTAAAAATTGAGTCCTCCTTGCCCTTGTTTACATTTGAGATGATCACTTGAAAGGATCAGTTTCCATATTAAACCTCAGAGCTCTATGTGGAAGTTTTACAAAACAGCAATGGTTAACAATGGAAATTAAAAAATTTCTGTAAAAAAAAAGGAAAAAACAGCACTGGACAAAACTCAATGACCATCATCCAGAGTATGAAAAGCAAGTAGGTATCTGTATTCTCACTGCAGCTAAATGGGATCTGCCAAGAAAACTTCCAAAATGTGGATTTCACTGCTCAGGGAGTCTCTCAGTCTGAAGAAATGCAAAGCAAATTAATTCATCATGCTCATTTATTCTTTATCCACTTCAAGTAATACCTTCCAATAATATTACTTACTTGTGCAACTCAGATCCATTTACTATCAATACCGTAATTAATTAATGGAGATAATTGGAAAATATCATTGTATATGTGTTTAGAAAGACCATGTATTCAGTTAACTTAAATCTTGGCTTAGAGGCCTACAACTCTGAAGTCAACTTTAAAAAAATGGGGTGAAAGAAAAGTGTATCGAAAATCTACTTTTAGCTGTGTTCTCAAGATACCTATCTCTACTTAATTTTAGCTTAAGAAATGCTAAATGCTAGGTTTTTAATAGAAGTGGCTTACAAAGTTAAAGGGTCCAATTGTCATGCTCTTGCTGTCACAGACAAAAAAAAACCCCAAACTTGTTAGAGGGTCATAAGGAAGCATGAAGATTTTCAGAAGTCAGAGTAACTAATGAAAGATGAATCTGGTGCATGTCATGAGGCATAGTCTCCCTTCATCCTAGGAACATTCAAAGAGAGATGAAATAGGCAGAGAAAACTTTATCAGAGCCTCAGGCTTGCATATTAATATCATAAGGACTCAAATTAGTACATAGCAGCGATTTGTAGTGGCAGAAGTATAGGGCTAAATGAACCAAAGAGTGTGTGAAAAGACAGGTAAGACAGAAAAGAGTGACAGACAAGACAGAGGAAAAGGAAAGGGTGTGCAGAAATCATACAAATTGAAGGAAATATTTCGGAACATATATTTTAGGCTTTATTTGTTGTTAATCAGAGAAGCATGTGACATTCATTCTCAAAAGTGGAACCACAAAGCACATAGAAAAAGAATTAAGAATTAAATACATTTAATTTAAAGATACAAAACCAGAGAAGAGTACTAAAGTAGTGAAGTCCCAATGTAAGCATTTCATAAAAGGTTCATTAATGTTTTCTGGGACACATATTCATTCCATACTCTAGTGCTATCAACATTTTAGCAGTTCTTTGGGGTAATAAACAAGACTAGCCTGCTGAATGCTTAAGGGAAAGCACATCAATAATCACACTTTTTCACAACATACTATTCTTTCAGGACATTGGAATTAATTACCCTATTGCCTTTCTATTCTATACTACACCAGGTGGGAGCAAAGATCTATATTATCTATGCAAAGTGAATCAACTAATATGAAATACTAGCAAAAAAAAAATGTAGAGATGTTCTACAACTGGATGAACACAGAGCGTAGCTAGATACAGTAAAAAGCTTACTTGAAAACTGGATCTGTTTTCAAGTTAGATAAATTCTGAACAACATATTTACTGACACTAGAAATGTGATTACTACAGTGGGAAAAATTCTACTTCAGTCTTATAAATTTTAATAGCAAATAAATAGCTCTGCAATGAAAGCCAGAAGCAAAAGAAGAGAAAATAAGTCACTTCTATGGATTTTTTGAAGTATTAGCCTCCCTTATTATGAGAGCTTCTGCAGCAGCTGTGACTACTGCACTAAGTGAACAGTGTAGTTTATAATCTGAAGCTGCTGTGAACCATTCTACAGCAGAAGAGAAATGAGTTGTAGTAAACAGAGGAAGAGATCAAAAATAACTGTTAAAAGGCCAACCACAAGGCTAAATGCCTTTGTGAATAGGTCAATGTTTGATACAGCTTTTGCTTCTGGGCAAAGTATTGTACTTCATAAAAATACTTTGATCTGGTGGGCTTTAGTTTATTTACTCCTATCCTTCAGCTCTCAACAACCATTAAAGCATATAATTAAGCTAAGAGTTTCCTTGCTTCAATCCAGGATAAAGGAAGAAACTCTTTGAAAAGAGAAGATCCTATTAGGTCAATAATATAGAAGAGGCCTGGAGGTTTGACCTGCTGAAAGCTGCCAAATGTATTTACTTAGAAGCAAGAGTGCTTCCTCGTGAGCTAGTTTGCTAGCTAGTTGATAGTAATCAACAGTGCACTCCTTGTTTACTTACCCTGATACATCTTCATGGGACTTGTTTGTACTCTCTTTTGATTTTAGTCACCTTATGATTGTTGGAAACATTTGTGTGAAGCACAAAAAAAATGTTTTCTAGTCTATGCTTCATCTAAATCCATTAGAAGTGACTAAAACTGTACTTTTCACTTAAGTAAACTAATAATAAAACTTTTCTATCTGAGATTTTTACTTTAAAGCACTTTCTGAACAGATGTATATGAGGTGGGTTAGCCTGGAAATCAGTACATTTGTGAACAATGTGATGAGAAGAAATATTGTAGGCATTATGTATGCTCATGTTCTGTAGGTGCTTGAGAAGAGCTGAATTCAAGAAGTGATTTAATAGTGTGAAGTGCTTAAAAGAACTAGACCTTCCTAACTCATCCTTTTAAAATACTAGGCTGTTAAGTAGTACAGCTATGCATGCATGTTGTTCAGGATAGATTTACAAGGCCTGCATAAAAGTCTCTACTCAAATTGCCTTTAAGATGCTAATGAATTTCTCTGAAGGCCTACTTTCTGCCTGTGAATATCCCAGCCTCTGAACTGCCTAAGTATCTACTGGCAGACTTTGCCACATGCCTAAATGCTTGTTAGCAGGGGTATGTACAACTGCCTCTGACGCTGAGCAGACAAGGCAGCTCTGCACAACCTTTTCTGTTTCTAGCACAGTTCTATTACAATAGTTTGTTTTTTGGGTTTTGGTTTGTTGGTTGTTTGGTGGTTTTATTTTTCTGCTGTTGTTGTTCTTAAATGAATGAATTAAGCTTAAAGGAGGTTATTGTCCAATAAATGACCCAATTGCTCTCGGGATTGAGAGTTAATAAACTTTGCTATAGTTATACAGTATAGCTGTGTGGAAGATTCATGCAATATTACATTAAGAGCATTAAGCACAAGAAGCCAAACACCTGAGGGACAAATTCAGCAACCATAAAGAGAAAGGACATGCAGCTAGACCTATAATCATGACCTATCTCATTATATTCATATCATCATTGCCATTTCATTTTATAACTGTTATTATAAAACTGTGTAGATGGCAAAACCTCTTCATTTCTAGCACACGTTGTAAAATCTGTTATGTTAATTGCAGACTATAATGACTTCCCTGCCATGATTTTTATTTAGTTTGCTTGTATTACCACAGTTGACTTCTACATAGATAGCAAGCTAAATTCAGAGGTGATTTCTAGTTTACACAAATTTACTGACTTTACAGGAACTATATTAGATGCAACTCAGTACAAAATATATACCACTATGTGCAAAAAACCCTAGTAACTTGATTTTAAAAATACACAGGAAAATTAAAATGTAAATAAGATTCAAAAGGCGTAATCACGCTGAAAGTAGCATTTGCACTTTTGAGTCACTCCAAATAATAAAAAGAGCAATAAATAGATAGTATTTCAACAAGCCTCGCTTATTAAGATATTTTCTCGCATTTTTAGCACATTCACCTATAGCTACTTCCTTTGATGCAACAAAATATTTAGACATATGCGTCCATTCCAGAACACAAGGAATCTATACATGTATTCAGAGCTTGGAGGATCCAGGCCTTGTGTCTCCTTACCACTCTATATCAGTCTTCAAATTTACTTACTTCTTCCATTCAGCTGATTTTTCCAAAGACATGGCCTCAGATGTAGTACTAAAATAAGTTCTGATGGTAAGCATAGAATAATGGAATATTCATCCATTATTTAATATGTTCCATTCATATGACATGGTTGCCTTAAATACATGTGACTGAATGAGGATTTTTTCTAAGAATCTGAATATTAATCTCTTGTTGCTTTCCGGTTTCTTGAGTATTTGCAGTAAGCCACTTTGTTATATTCCTTATGTTTAACATAATTTATTTTTATTGAGTCCTCTTTCTTCTATACTGGTGTCTCTAAATTCAGTGTGTAGGGCTTGATTTAATTGCTTAAACACATGGGCTTGACATTATTGTATGTAGTTTTCTCTGCCATTCCAGAAAAGCGTGTTTCTGTCCATCCTGTGTGGCATCAGTCATCCCCTTTGTGTACTTCTGAGACGTGTTCAGCCTTTCAAATGGTACTAGAATCTTATTTTTAAGCATACATATTGAGATTGGAATAAAATTTACGTTTTTAATTTTTATCCATCTAAGTCTAAAATAACAGTTTAGTTCATTTTGCAATTAATATAGAAAGAGAGGACTTTCTTGTCATATTAGGAATCGAAATCAGATGGAAGAAATAGTACCCTCAACATATCTATCTCTCACTTTTGGGTATTCCAGGAGCCTAAAGTTTTATTTCAGAGTGTGCATGCAATCAATTTGATTAAATAGCCATGTAATCTGAGCAGTTCAACTTAGAATCATAGAATGGTTTTGGTTGGAAAAGACCTTTAAGATCATCGAGTCCAATTCATCTGTCCAGACCTACTAGGTCCAACACTAGACCATATCACCAAATACAACATCTACTCTTCTTTTAAACACCTCCAGGGATGGTGGCTCAACCCGGTCCCTGGGCAGCCTGTTCCAATATCTGACAATTCTTTCAGTAAAGAAATTTGTCCTAATATCCAACCTAAACTTCCCCTGATGCAACTTCAGAGGGTTCCACCTTGTCCTGTCATTAGCTACCAGGGAGAAGAGACCAACCCTCACCTTACTACAACCAACTTTTAGATAGTTGTAGAGAGCAACGAGGTTTCCCCTCAGTCTCCATTTCTCTAGATAAACTATCCCAGGTCCTTCAGCTGCTCCTCATAAGATTTTTCTTCTAAACCCTTCATCAGCTTTGTAGCCCTTTTCTGGACACACTCAAGCATCTCAATGTCCTTCTTGTAGTGAGGGGTCCAAAACTGAACACATAACTCCAGGTGAGGCCCCACCAGTATTGAGTACAGGGAAAAAACGTAGAGTTCCTTTACTGTTGGTGAAAAGACATAGGATCTTTGAGGATGCAGGTGGTCACATCCTGACTTAGCAATAGTTGGTGAAAAAGATTCATTGTTTGCATCACTGCATTATGCATAAAGAGAATCAATTGTAATTTTTTTACTTGTCAATTCTGTATTGCAGAAGACTAACTTTAGTTGATATGAATCCTAACTAATGGCTTAAGTAACTTGCAGCAGTTCCCACCATAAACCAGATTATTTCTATTTTTGGTAGCAGTGTGCTCACTAAGCCATTGAAAGAGAATGTTGATAAAGAGATTATTAAATTGTACAGTGATCTGCAGATTTAGACATTCTCCTAGTTTGCTCAAGATCAGGTCTAATGATCGTTCACTATGTATACTAGTACATGGAAAATCAAGGGGGTTTTATCATAATAATTAAATAGTATTTCATCCTAAACAAGTGTCTAAAGGAAACTGGAAACCAGTCATAGATTGTAATGCTACAAAGATATCTACAGAGAAATGCAATCCTTGATACGGATACTATTTGCAAGCATTTGTACAAAATATCTATCCCACTTTCCTTAGGAATGTTTACATGAGTAAAAATAGAAAAAAAGTATACAAGAAAGTACCTAAGAAATTCATGCTCTGCATCTCTGAGCTTTTGTAGACTTTAAGATGTCATGGTTTTATTCATAAATCCTTGATTTTGTAATGTTTTGTAATTTTAAGGGAAGCATACAGATATTAACTCAGACTCAGCAGTGTTACAAGAAGAAAGAGAAGGAAAAAGAAGAATCAATCACATTTCCCAAAAATTGTTCTTTTTATGGGGAGGGACAATATGTGCCTACATAGTTCTGCATTCCAAATCATTTATCTGTTATTGCTTACTGACCATAAGATTACTTACTGCTTAGTCCATAGCTACTAAATAAAGTGATCGCTGTGGTTTAACCCCAGTAGGCAGCTGAGCCCCACATAGCCCCTCACTCACTTCCTATCAGTGGGATGGGGAAGAGAATCAGAAGGATAAAAGGGGGAAAACTCATGGGTTGAGATAAAGACAGTCTAACAGATAAAGTAAAAGCTACGTGCATGCACAAAGCACAACAAGGACTTCATTCACTGCTTCCCATGGACAGGCAGGTGTTCAGCCACGCCGAGGAAAGCAGGGCTCCATCACCCATAATGGTTACTTGGGAAGACAAATGCCTTTACTCCAAATGTGTCTCCCTGCTTCCTTCTTCTTGCTCCAGCTTTATATGCTGAGCATGACATCATATGGTATGGAATATCTCTTTGATTATTTGGGTTCAGCTGTCCTGGCTGTGTCCCTTCCCAACTTCTTGTGCACCCCCAACCTCTTGCTGATGGGGGTGGGGTGAGAAACAGAAAGGCTTCAGTTCTGTGTAAGCCCTGCTCAGCAGTAACTACACAATCCCTGTGTTATCAACACTGTTTCCAGCACAAATCCAAACTATGGCCCCATACCAGCCACTATGAAGAAAATTAACTTTATCCAAGCACAAACTAATGCAGTGACTTCAGAATCCTGTCAAATACACCTGTGATGTATAATAGTTGTCTACATACAGCTTTGTAACTATTGACTGAGCTTCTACTCTGTCTTGCATAGACTGAAAATAAACTTGCTTAAGCTAACAAGCAATAGTAAAGCAAATAGTAATTTTTTTTACACTTTTTTTTGTGAAGCAAATTGGTATAATAATTAAAAATATATTTAATTTTGACTCATCTTTCATTGTGATGCATTATATATTACTACAGGGGTGAATCTGAACTTTTCTTATGTCAAAGAAAACAGCAAAACTTCAGATACTTTAAAGCTAGAATTCACGTTGCTTGCACTGAAGTGTGGTTTTATCTGTTTGCATTGTGGTAATGGAAATATCAAGCTTTTCCTTGGCTATGTGCAGTGTCTGAACCAGCGGTAAAACTTTTGCATTTGACTATATTGGTAGGTATTCTGATCTGGAAATTTATTTTGAGCCAATAACTGTAAAACATTATTATGATTTATGTCACAACTAGAAATGATCAATACAAGATCGGACTGCCAGGCCGCATTGCTTAATTAAGTTCTGTCAGGGACTTTTCAACAATGAAATTATCTTGCCTCATACTTCAAAAGTAGTTGACACTGGGGAAACAGGAAGAACTACATAAATGGTCCAAAGAAGTATTTCCTATTTTTTAAAAAATTCAGTATTTTTACAGGAAAAGTTATTATTCTATTAAAGCCGATGTTCTTTGTGACACTGAAATCTAAAAATGTGTAATGCCAAACAACATATGAGAATATTAACCCCAGGTATGCCATAAATGTAACTAAAGTGAATTCTGTGTGAAAGTAAGTCTTACTTTCAATATCTTTATTTTAAAATAAGAAATATTTCAGGAAGAGGAATACATACAGGAAATGCAGTTTGGAAGAATAAGGAAGAAGGTTGCACAGTGACTTGATCCAGGGTAATTATAGGAGATAGATAGACATACTGATTCTTATGACAGAAGCTAAACTAAAAAGCTATGGTATCATTGTTAAAGGAATTACTGTGGAACTTGTAAATGGGGGACACCTCCTCCCCCCCCCCACTTTTATTTAATATATGGAATATCTTTATGGGGAAAAACCTTTAAAAGTGAAGATTAAAAAAAAACAACTGTGAATTAGAGTATATTTCTGAATAGATTAAATGAAATGAGAAAGACTCACAAAATTTTTACTATTATTTCTACTTGATTCTACCATACATTCTGGTATGTTTGCAAATTTGCAAATTACACTTATTTTAACTTTATTTTTAGTACCATAACATACTTTAAATTTGAAGGCATATATATATATATATATAGAGAGAGAGAGAGAGAGAGAGGTATATAATACCACTGATAAGAAGATGACTCTGGATGTGAGTAGGAATGCTATGGGATGTGGTAATAAACTTGTTTCACGGTGTCTTGATGGGAAAACCCCACATATTTTGACAAGGGCATATAGGAAGCATACCCTTTTTTAATTTTAAGTATTATATGTAAGCTAATTTTTAGCTAGCTAAACATTCAGTTTTAACTCCATGCCTGGTTTTATAGGATACAGGTGAGATCAATCCCATCCTTAAAAGTACTTATAGAACAGACTGCAGGAACATAATCCATAACACCTCAGCAAACCTACTCATATAATCAACTGCAGATCTTAAGCTGTGTTCCCAGAGTCAGTCTTCTGATTATCTGAAACTTAGTTTTATAGAGTCTCATTTACAGCTGTGCATTCCCAGTCAAGGAGGTCTGTAACTGGCTGCTACACAAGTAAACAAAACAGACAGACAGGAGTTGAAAGAAACTGCAGGAGGTTATCTGTACCGGTGAACAGGTTCTCCTCAAAGCCTTAGAAAGCAAACAGTATACAACCACTCTAGCAGGACAGTTCTGAAAGCAGAAATGCAAAATTGTCTTTAGAGTTTCTGGCCAACAAAGCCAGCTTGTTGCAGAATTGAGTGTATACTACAACTTGTATTTGAAACATAAAATTATTCTTGGGTGTCCAGGGTGTGTTGGCACTTTGTTGGTTGTTTTATTGTTTTTATTTACTGAACACTAGTCATCAATGGTCAAATTCTTTCTCACACCATATATAAATGCTGTGTATTTCTTTCCATAGTATTATTAAATAAAGCTGTTGTCTGTTGGGGACTCTGGCCAAAGTACTTTTCTAAAGGAAACTTACAGGCTATCCAGATCAGAAAAAAATTAGATATTTCAGTTTACATGGAAAAAACCTTTTGGTCACAGTTCCCTGTCACAGACGTTCAAGCATTAGCAAACCAGGATTGCTTAAGTCCTCAGCATAAGATCATCTGAAGCTCATAAATAGTTTTATAGGAGCCAGTTCAGGGTTTTTTTCTAGTGCTGCAATTTGAAGTGATTCACATTTATTTTACTTTCAGTCTTCATTTCATCCTCTTTGAGCCAAATTCTGTGAGTTTTATTCAGAACTAACAGTAATTTATACTGCAAATCATCCCAGCGATATCACTACCACCACTCAACAAATAAAGTATTACTCAGAGAGAACATGAACTGTAGACAAAGGAGTCTTGAGGTACTCGATATGTACTTGATATTTTGGTATTTGATATAGTTGACAGATCTGCTTCATATAATATTTCTATGAACGACATGGGAGGAACAGTTTCAGAACAGTTTTGCATCTTTATCCTTGTGTGTGTAATGTAACTTGAAGTAGCAATAAAGCCCTGGAACTTCCCTCAACTCCACAACTGTGGAGGTCTTCATTATCTTCTGAAGACATGTGTCCTTCTCTGAAAAGCAAGCTGAAGTGTTGTACTCATGCTTCTGTATCACATATTCAAAGGAAAGTAACAATTTTTACAGACCTTTACCTTTAGAAATATAAGAATCCCAGGTCCCTACATGAAAGAGCATACAGTCTTTCCACATAGAATCATAGAATGGCATGGGTTGGAAGGGTCCCCAAGGATCATAGACCCCCAACCCCCCTGCCATAGGCAGGGCCACCAACCTCAGGCCTGGATCTACACAAGGTTGCCCAGGGCCCCATCCAACCTGGCCTTGAACACTTCCAGGGACGGGGCATCCACTACTTCTCTGGGCAGCCTGTTCCAGCACCTCACCACTCTTCCTGTAAGAAACTTCCCCCTAATATCTAATCTAAACCTTCCTTCCTTTAGTTTTAATCCATTCCCCCTTGTCCTGCCATTATCTACCCTTTTAAAAAGTTGAATCCCCTCCTGCTTTTAAGTTCCCTTCAGGTACTGGAAGGCTGCAATGAGGTCCCCCCACAGCCTTCTCTTCTCCAGGCTGAACAAGCCCAGCAGTAGTTAAGTTACAGTTTTTTATAGTTTATATATTTTATTCCACGTCATTCTGTTTATTTTTTTGCTACAGATGACCAAGTGGTAAACATTTGAAGACATTTCAACCAGTTAAAACAGTCTACTATACTGTCAGTATGAAAAAGAAAACTTACTGAGGGCCTTGGGCTGACCTTTACTCGGAATCTATTAAAAATTACTTAGGCGATTAGAATTGCATATTATTTTGTTTGGAAATAATAAACTGATATTTAATATTGCTATTATTTTATGTAAATATACTACAATAGTGGGAGTGTTTGCCAGTTTTGACACGCTTAGTTTCAACATTGGTTTTATAATGAGGGAAGATCAAAGTCAAGGGCTAGAATCTTGTCAAATGTTAATTCCTTCATTAACAATATTTGATAAAATCGTAGAATCATAGAATAGTCTGGGTTGACCTTAAAGATCATCTTGTTCCAAACCCCCTGCCATGGGCAGGGACACCGTCCACTGGACCAGGCTGCTGGTTACATGCCCTTGTAACAAGTCCCTCTCCAACTTTATTGTAAGGCCCCATTTAGGAACTGAAAGGCTGCAGTAAGTTCTCCCCACAGCCTTCTTTTCTCCAGGCTGAAAAAGCCCAACTCTCCCAGCCTGTCTTCATAAGAGAGGTGCTCCAGCCCTCTGAACATCTTCGTGGCCCTCACCTGGACTCTCTTGTTACTCTTAAAGACTGAGGCAAAGATGGCATTGAGTAGCTCAGCCTTTTCCTTATCATTTGTCTCTGTTTCCATCTGCATCCATCACAAGGATGGAGATTCTCTTTAGCCCTCCTTTTTTTGTTAATGTGTTTATAGAAACAATTTTTTTTTTTTTTTGGTCTTTTACAGCAGTACCCAGATTAAGTTCTAGTTCGGCTTTAATCATCATTTTGTCCCTGCATAACCTCAGGACATCTTTGTAGCCCTGAGTTCTCTGCCCTTTCTTCCAAAGATCTCAAAATCTCCCTTTTTTAAAGTCTTATTAGAGTTTAAATTCTCCAGCTGTTTGGGTTTTTTTAATATCTTCTTTCTGATTGGACGAAGCTGAGGGATTGGAATTTTTTATTCAATCCCTTATTAATTTAGAAGCAGCTAGCCAGGTGTGTGGACAACTTGCAGAAAGTAAATTACAGTACTAGGGATATAAGTAAAGTTCTGAAATGCAGCATAAGTCAGCACTTGCGCAGTCAAAAATCTCTAGGGACTCAGGCAGGTATATTCAGGTAAATTCCACACCCTAACCACCCCCCACCCTACACAAAATATTTCCCCGGGCTTTCCTTTGAGAAAACTGAAAAATATGACAAGTATCTCACACCTGCAGAAGAGACTGAACAACATATCTAACCATATTGAGTGAAATTAGTTCCTAGCACAGAAGGATATGATTCCTAAGGGAAACCAGAAAAAAGAACAGGAAAAATTGAAAAAAAATGTAAAAAGACTCTTCCACTTGTGAAACAAGGACATTTTTGTGAGATGCTGGTTGTAACTACATATTTTATCTATACAAAAGAAAAAACACAAAACACACAAATATTTCTATCACAATTATCTAAAAAATAGATAAAATAATTACAGGCATGTGGCCAGAAAAACCTAAGTATCTAATGTAGATGCTTCACCTGCACTTTCCTATATTAACTTAAAAAAACCCAAGACATTTTATTTTCTGAGTCAAACAATTATGCCAAAGATAACAAGAGAAGAGTAGATAATATGCATTGTGTATCCTCAAACTAGTTTAAGTCATGCTCTTTTGTTCAAGGTAATTGGATGCATCATTATCATTCTTGGTTGTAATAAGATACATATAAATTAGAAATAATGTGACGAATTATCTGCTGGTGAATATCAACATAACTCCATTGACTGAAATGGAGATGTATTGCATTCAGTTAATTGCCTGTTCTGGTTTACATCAGCAGAGGAGCTGGGACAAATTGTGTTTTCAACAGTACATTTTAAGTATTATTACTGCATTAATAGTATTATCTTTGAGTCCACCAGTTTAGATTAAACAATAGGCAGAAAAAAATATTCTGCTTTCGAACATTGTGCATATCACAGAAAACAAAATTTCATGGGATGTTAATAATTTAATAATTCAATTGTTTCTTTCACGTAACATATTTCATATTCTATTGGAATTCTGAAGAAGTACGATACACAGGCAGAAAATTCCCACATGTAGTTTAAAATATAAAGCAAAAATAAGTCAAGATAAAATACTGGATGGCAAATTTAATAGACAAATAATAGGATCTAATGACAGATAAAGTAACAATACTGTACAGAAAATCAAGAGTGAAGTTACTTTAAATAATCTGATCAGATTTTACTAGAAATTCGTGTTGGATTCTTTTACTTCAAGCACTTACTTAAACTGCTTGTTCAATTTAGATGTGTCAGTTTCTTCAGAAAAAAGATTTAGAAGAACAAAGTTAAGGAGCAATTAGGCTTTTATTCTGGGTATGCCAAATTGCCTCCTGGAGTACCAGCACAATAACTAAAAAAGAGTCTGAAAGTTATACAATTAAGGAAGATTCTACCTATTTCCAGGCACCCTAACAAGGGAACTAGGATTCCTAGACTTACTTATTTTCTATGCCTATGTATCTGTGCAGAAAAAGAAGAAGGAAGGGGGGAAGAGAGAGAAAAAAAAAGGAAAAAGAAAACCACTTTTAAACCAGAAACCACAGTACACTTCAGCAGGCTAGTGTGGAAGTAACCTGAACCATTCTCTGCGGGAATATAAATAGACTATTTGGATGCTGAGCTTAGATGGTACTAAGTTGTAACCTACTTTTATTGTGTACATACAAATGTGAGATTAATTGTGTATTTTTACTATTTTTTTTTTCTAAGACTCTGCTGATATTTTATAGATAAACCATTAGTCACAGATTTGAAACCCTTAAGACTTCACTTGAGTGAGTTGTGTCTCATTGTGTTCAGGATTAATTTTTTTCCTGTTTGCAGGGTCACTCTGTGCAGCCTTATCCCCACAGGACATCTCAGGTCGTGAATGCTGCGCATGGGTTTTTTTGAGGTTCTGTCCCAGGGAAAGTGTAGCCTCCAGATTATTCTGGCTCAGAGTTTTAAACAATTTAATTTTCTAGTAGTTTGCAAACTGTATTTCAGTCACCAGATTCTATCCTTTCAAATAAATGAACTGTGTACATAAACGAGGGAAATAAATAAAAGCTACATTGTTAGCAAGTGAATTTTATGTCTTAAAAAAACCCAGAGCAACAGAACAAACAAACCTACAAAAAAAATCAAATCCTTAATGCAAAGTCTTTGAGGCTTTAGGGATGTAACTGACACCAGGACAGGAAACTACTGAGGTCTTTCTGGTACTTTGAAAGGTGTGAGGAGAAAAGAGAGCAGAGAGGAACATGTATGTGTTCACTGCAACACAAGTGTTCTGGTACCTTTCAAATGGAAAAAGTAACATCACTGAGAACTTGCTGAGGAGCCTGAAGGTGTCAATGCTAACTAGTAGGAATATTGGATAACCCCACATCCTGCAAAGCGACACAACTGTGGAGAGTCTGGATTTCTTAGGTCTTTATTAGTGACAATCCTTCATGATTAAACACTTATGGCTAACTCTTTGAAGGTAACAACAGCTTTGGTAAAGTCAGTGATACTCTGCATGCAAGCCTAAAATAATTTGCAAGATCAAGCATAGTCTGTGACCTTAGTTGGAAGCTTTTAATAAAATCTATTTAGATGAAAAGCAGAATAATTTTGCCATTTTATTTTCACAGTATTTTTTGTTTGTTTGTTTCTACTGCTTTCAACAAAAACTTTCGTAATGTTTTTACTTAGGTGAAAATTGTGCCATTAAAATCTTACCAAACATTTCCAGTAAACATGGATATCATGACAAATATTCAATATAGAGGTGGAAATCAGGCTGGTAAATTGAAAGTGCCTGAGATAATTCCTTCATATATCATGGAAATCATCTTTGGGGTATACTAGTGCTTTAGCTGTGCCCAGGAAATGGTACAGTTGGTCAAGGACAAAACTGAACCAAGAAATGCTCAAACTATTTGGAAATACAAAGTCCCAGTGCCTAGGAAAATTTTCTGTCACTTTATAATTTACCAAAAGATATAGAGTCAGGGAGCCAATACTGAAAGCCTCCATACTGAAAGGGTTTTTTTAGATACGTG